>CAHIKZ030002998.1:2745000-2910000 GCA_903632075.3 Acanthosepion pharaonis | reverse complement strand
TATATATATATATATATATATATATATATATATATATAAAAGATAAAGATTGTTCCGCAGCGGAGAGTATTTCAGACATATGAAGTGAGGAGACAGAGCCATGTTCAATGATGGAACTTCTGTGGTGTGGCGAGACAACCACACTTTACACACAATCTTTCCGACCACTGCTATAGGCAATGGTAGTTAAAGAGAACGTTATTACGTCATAAGTGTGCATGCGTGAGAGAATTCAAGATCAATCTGTTCCAAGCGGCTTCACTCTGTGTATTTTAGTGCCGTTAACTTAGCAACAGTTCTGATACTTTTTTGATCAGGCCTCGTATATATATATATATATATATATATATATATATATATATATATATATATGGTGCTCGGTAAAATGGCAGCGGTAAAAATGGCAGCGGAAAAAATGGCAGGGTAAAAATGGCAACGGTAAAAATGGCAAAAGTGGATAAATAGGTAAAAATGGCAATTTGACAACAGAAAATTATGGCCGTTCAAGATGGATGGGTCTAAGCTCCCATCCCTCTAGTTTAAAATAGGGCTAAGACCCCCGCACCTCAATATTTTAAAATAAATATTTTTAAATAGATATTTACTCTAGTGGGGGGGGGAGAGCTAGGCTCTTTCTCCTCTTGTTTTAAATAGGGGCTAAGTTCCCACTCCTAGTATTAAAAACATTTTTTTTTAATTTTCGATGTCGATTTTTAGAAGTTTTAGGGGTGGGGGGCTAGGTTCCTACTACTAATTGCAGTAAAAGCACAAATCGTAGCGTGTTTAAGTTAATTTGATGACTATAATTAATTTTATAATTGATAGCTGACATTAGGATTAGATGGGTATATACAGTGTAACCCGGATATAAGAGAGTTGTCGGGACCGGTGAAGTCTCTTATATCCGGGTTTCTCTTATATCCGGGTTTGGTCTATTTTGTTTAGGTAGGTATGAGCTCTAATTTGGGACCAGAGAAAATCTCTCTTATATCCGGGTTTCTCTTATATCAGGGTCTCTTATAACCGTGTTACTATATTTCATTAACTTCTTAATACTTCAAAAATCGTTTAAAATTCTTTATTGCTTTCAAGCACGTCATGCAATGATAACGTTAATGAAAAAGTAAATTTACGAATCGAAATTTGAAAAGCACATAACAGTCGTTTGACCCAAAATATTTTTAAAATAATTAAAAAAAAAATTTTATTGAAAAACACGTTCATAATTTCTACGTATGGAAATGTATACATGACATAATCCTTAAAAAATTTTAAACAATTATCTAATTAATAAAAAACTTTAAACTACTATCTAATTAAGAAAGTATCAAATAAAAAATAGATATTACATAATTGCCGAATAAAAATGTTAATATTTTAAAAGTACCAGTTAAAAACGAAAAACCGCGTTCGCTTACTTTGCAAAAATTGTCAATTTTGATCATCAATAGTAATCTGTCATCAGCTCGTCACAATCGATTTCTTTGATAAATTCAGACACATCGTTAAGAAATGTTTGGATACAAATTTTTATGCTATAAGTAAGTACTGTTTGTTTCATATCAGAATTTAACTTTAAATTTTCTAATTTTACTCAAATAATGTGTCAAAAATATATAAATTTATTTTAGGAAGAAATCGAGCATATATTTGACATTCCAGTCTATATAATTTCTGTCTGAAAGACACCAGAATAAGTTACTTACTGTAAGTAATAAATTTAATGCTTTAGCTTTCACTTAGTTAATAATAACATATTGAGACAAAACTTTGCTTTTGTTGATTTATGAATAATCATATATGCTGACGTGACCTAATGGAGGAACATATATTTATATTATATAATATATATATATATATATATATATATATATATATATATATATATATATTTTTATATAATGTGTGAAATTTATATATAGATTTATATATATATATATATATATATATATATATATATATATATATATATATATATATATATATATATATATATATATATATATATATATATATATATATATATATATATATATTATATATATATATATTTATATATATATATATATATATATATATATATATATATATATATATATATATATATATATATATATATATATATATATATATATAATATGTATTAGTGTAGTGTTGGGACGATTAATCGGAATCGGAAAATCATGAAGGCGAAGGTTAGAATCCCAATCACAGATTTCGTATTGACTCTCAGAGTCTAATTTAATTATTTTATTGGTAAATTATGGTTTTAAACGAAGTAAATATTTTAGAGTTCACTTAGCCTATTCCCTCAGCAAACCTTTTGAATTTCTTTTCACACCTATTTGCTAAATGTCTATATGACGCCTCTCAGAGACTTCACACTTGAGTACTAAAGATTGAAAACGCATCAGACAAGATTTTAAATTTTACTGGCACCAGTCTCACCCTGTCATTTTCTGATAACCTCTGAAATAATTAATATCTTATTGCTTTTTTGGGGTTTTTTTTTTCGGTTTCATTAAGTGGACCTATAATTGTTTTTTCCCCAAGTTTTTCAGTGTGTTCAGACGTAATCGCCTAAAAAATAAAATCTCATGGGAGTGGGGAGCTTTAGCTGAATATTCTTTTTAATTTGACAAACTTCTCATGTTTTTCCATTATGTATTGTATCCAAGATTTTAATAAACTCATTGTGAGATATTCATCTATATTTTTTCCTTTTGCCATTTTTTTCTTATTTATCCATTTTTTGCTATTTTTTACCGTTGCTATTTTTACCGTTGCCATTTTTACCGTTGCCATTTTTACCGTTGCCATTTTTACCCCTGCCATTTTTTCCGTTGCCATTTTTACCGCTGCCATTTTTACCTAAATTATATATATATATATATATATATATATATATATATATATATATATATATATATATATGAATCTAACTGAAATAATAAAAACAAAAGAATAATTATATACAACCCAGTGTGTCTGAAGATTTTAATTTTAATACTTTTTGTTGTTCAAAACATATATGTATGTATAGATATGCCCCCCATATATATATATATATATATATATATATATATATATATATATTTACCAAGCGTATCTTAGATGTGTCACAAGGCCGAAAGTATGGGGCATCTAGTGAGGATCGGACTCACTTTTCAGTTGTAACTGATCTGATATATATATATATGGCCATTTCGGTCGAAACTAGTCGAGGAATCTAAATGGAATAATAATAATAATAATAAAAAAATGAAAAGAATATTAATCTACAACCCAGTGTGTCTAATGATTTTAATTTTTAATTTTTTATTTTCTTGTGTTCAATATATATATATATATATATATATATATATATATATATATATATATATATATAGTTAGTTAGTTAGTTAGTTAGTTTATGCATAACTAGGTAATCCGCATGGGTAGACCCAAGGAGGATGATATCCGGTGAGCTCAATGTAAAATTCAGAGCAGATATGTTTAATCAACTCGAGTTTATTTAATTAATGAACAAAAATCAAACGAATAGATTTCAACTTAACAATCAAGATACGAGTTTAGAAAAATAAAAAAGGTTACTAAATATAAAATGGATTACTTTTTCAATGCACTATCTATGAGTTTTTCCAATCGACTGTTTCATAGAAAATACCCAAAACTCCAACGAACTTCAAATTAAATTCTTCGTAGATTGTTTAGACATTTAGATTTATATCAAACCTTAACCTCCCAAATATACCCTTTAAAGTAATGTGAATTAACAGCGTCTAAGATTTTGAATGAAACCTGCCCTCGTGAAATGTAATTTATTAGGGTTGTTGTAGCTTCTTCCTTTAATGTCAATCCTCTCCCCCACCCCTTACCCACCTATATCTAGAGACAATACGCGTTAGCCGACACACAGTGGGGTTAAGAATAAGGAATTGAAATGGTACATCTAACCCACTCATATCTTATCTTCTCTCCCACCTCACTTCCTCACTTCGTTAATTTTACATATGCTTGATGCGGTCCGTCAAAAACGTGTGAATTTCTTTTAATTTTTCATTTCAACCTTTGGAAGTAAAGTCTGATGATCCAGAGCCCTGTTAAAGGGGTTATGGTGAAATAACTTATTACATGGAACCTTAAAGTGGTCTGTCTTTATTCAAATATATATATATATATATATATATATATTGTGTGGGTATATATATATCAGCTTCTGTTAGTATAAATATTACTCGTTCCCCCTCTATTTATATGTGTTCTTGTCGCCTGACGATCGGTGTAGCGTGAAATTCGAGCTGTGGTCTGACCTTTATCACTTTTAGCGTAATTTCGTTGGTAACATATTTGCACTGTCTTCCTAATTTATATACAGATCACTCTCTATTACTGTTTAGTTACACACACACACACACACACACACACACACACACACATATATATATATATATATAAGTGAACATAGTGTCAACATATATATCTGTTTCATGTTATATGCAATCGTCAGTGGCGTGGCCTGACGATTGCATATATATGAAACAGACTGTCGCCTGTAAGTGTTGACTTCTATGTTCATTTTTTATATATTTACACACGCTCTATCTCTGATATTGAGCACTTTATCCCATAAATATAGCACACCTAAGACTATATTTCTTTATATATATATATATATATATATATATATATATATATATATATATATATATCGATAACGATATATGATTTTAATGTTGCTCGGTAAAAATGGCAGCGGAAAAATGGCAGGGTAAAAATGGCAACGGTAAAAATGGCAAAAGTGGATAAAAAGGAAAAATGGTAAAAGTGGATAAATAGGAAAAATGGCAATTCGACAACAGTAAATTATGACCGTTCGAGAAGGATGGGTCTAAGCTCCCATCCCTCTAGTTTAAAACAGGGCTAAGTCCCCCACTCAATATTTTAAAATAAATATTTACCCTAGTGGTGGTGGTGGTGGTGGTGGGGATTAGGCTCCTTCTCCTCTTGTTTTAAATAAGGCTAAATTCCCGCTCCTCGTATTAAAAACATTTTTTTAAAATTTTCGATGTCGATTTTTAGAAGTTTTATTGGGGTGGGGCGCTAGGTTCCAACTCCTAATTGCAGTAAAAGTACAGATCATAGGGTGTTTAAGTGAATTTGATGACTATAATTCATTTTATAATTGATAGATGACATTAGGTTTAGATGTGTATATATATATATATATATATATATATATATATATATATATATATATATATATATATATATAAGTGTATTAGTGTATATATATATAAAAATAAATGTATCAGTGTATATATATATATATATATAAAATAAGTGTATTAGTGTGTGTGTGTATATATATATATATGTGTGTGTGTGTGTGTGTGTGTGTATATATATTTATATATATATATATAAATAAGTGTATTAGTACATATATATATATATATATATGTACTAATACATTTTTTTATATATATATATATATATATATATATATATATAGTGTTGGGACGATTAATGGAATCGGAAAAATCGCAATGGCGAAGGTTAGGAATCCCATTTAAAGATTCCTTATTGACTCTCAAAGTCTAATTTAATTATTTTATTGTTAAATTATGGTATACGAAGTAAATATTCTAGAGTTCACTTAGCCTATTCCCTCAGCAAACCTTTTGAATTTCTGTTCACACCTATTTGCTAAATGTCTATATGACGCCTCTCAGAGACTTCACACTTGAGTACTAAAGATTGAAAACGCATCAGACAAGATTTTAAATTTTACTGGCACCAGTCTCACCCTGTCATTTTCTGATAACCTCTGAAATAATTAATATCTTATTGTTTTGTTTCTTTTATTTGTTTTTTTTTTTTTCGGTTTCATCAAGTGGACCTATAATTGTTTTTTCCCAAGTTTTTCAGTGTGTTCAGACGTAATCACCTAAAAAGTTATATCTCATGGGAGTGGGGAGCTTTAGCTGAATATTCTTTTTAATTTGACAAACTTCGCATGTTTTTCCATTATGTATTGTATCCAAGATTTTAATAAACTCATTGTGAGATATTCATCTATATTTTTTTTCCTTTTGCCATTTTTTCTTATTTATCCATTTTTGCCATTTTTACCTATTTATCCACTTTTGCCATTTTTACCGTTGCCATTTTTTCCGTTGCCATTTTTACCGCTGCCATTTTTAATTAAATTCGATTTTTATATATCAAGAACAATTCTAGTGGGAAGTATGACAAAGTGGAAAAAGTTTTCGTGTGACGCGTTTCGTCCTTTGCGACTTCATCGGAATAAGTTTGTATTTAAGTTGATACAACTACATGTACGCACGAATGAGAGACGCTGTAAATTTCAGATTTTCAAGTTTTCTCTAGCCGATTTCATTTAAAATATTTTTTTTTAATGTTTCTATCACAGTTGTTATTAAATATCCCATACTGTGATAATAGATGATCTCCCAAGAAAGGTCAAACCTTGTGAGAACCTGGACTAAAATTTATTGCATATGATCATGTCAATAATGCACTTTAGTTTTAGTAAATTGTTTCCTCGTTTAATTAGAGAAGGATTTTTTAAATCAAAATTTTTGTCAGTCTCGTTATGGTGAGTAACTAATGCATTTAAATGTGTTGTTTTGTAAAAAAAAAATCCCCTTTGTGTTCATATAATCTTTTGTTTAAATTCTTTGAAGCCTCTTCGATGTATTCCTTGGATAAATTATTACAGGTAATATTGTAAATTCAAGTTTTAGCTTATTATTTAGTTTTGTGTTAATTGTCTTTTATGGTTTTAAACGTTGTTGTAACAAATTTTATGTTGAATTTAGATTATTTTTTTCAATTTTATTTATGATAGAGTTGGTGGACAAAACAGTATATTTAGATTTGTTGGGTTTGTGTCAGTAATGGCCGCTTTTCTATCTATTTTGAAACATTTTATAAGACGAAAACTTTTTTGACTTTGTCTTACTTTCTATTAAAATACATACATACATACATACATACATATATATATATATATATATATATATATATATATATATTCACGGGTACTTTCGAATGTTCATTTTCAAGGATTGTGTTTTGTGTATGTTTATGTAATTAATAATAATAACATAAAAATCCAATTTCACCATTTAAATGACGTCACCTTGAGTGACTTAAAATTTGATCCAGCAAATGTGGGAACGGCGGAATGAACAAAAACAGTTACATTTGATAGGTTGTATCAAAATACTTTCACAAACTTTGGGGCGGTTCCTCACACCAAAACAAGGACAAAGGTTCATATAAACATATGTCCGCAAATCATTCGTTTTTGAGTTATTAAGTTTTAAAAAAAGTTTACGGTAAATGGCACTGTATTGTCATTTAGACGAGGTTACATTTGTCATTCGTATACATTTGTGGCTAGTCTGTCTTCATCGTTTAACGTGTGTAGTAATGAGTTAACTGAGAAGTGTTCCGTTTAACAATGGCAGTAGGTTCATATCGTGAGCAGGCAAATATGATTTTTACATACGGCTGCGCAAATGGCAATGTACATGAGGCTTCACGGTTGCATCAGACTTTGCTTTTCAAGATCGAAGGCAGCCGAGTCATCCAACCTTTGCTGCTGTTTATCGTCGCGTTACTGAGACAGGATCCATGGTACCATAAACTATAGGTCGAGGAAGACCAAGATTCACTTGTTCGCCTGACCACAAAGAACACATTCTACAGGCTGTCGGAGATGATACAGGTATTAGCACACGTCAAGTGGCCCTGGCATATCGTACATCTCATAGTGCCGCATGGAGGGTACTTCAAGCTCACCTCCTGTATCCGTTTCATTTTCAACGAATCAAGCCGAGCTTCTCGACTTGACGGTCGAACTCTCTGCTTCTGAGTAGAAAGGAACCCGGACGAGGCTCCGCCGAAGGGCAGAATCTCGTTCGGGGAGAATGACCAACCCGATCTCGTTTATAACTCGGCCTTGTGCCACATGCAACCCTCGGGGGGGATAGATACCGTATCATTTTCAACATGAGCAATGTCTTTCGCCCTCTGATCACTCAGTACGAGAGAACTTTTGACGATAGTTTATTGCACAAATTGCCAATCCGTTATTTACCTCTTCAGTCTTGTTTACGGATGATACAACATTTGGAAGAGATGGAATAACAAATTTACACAACCAACATTTGTGGGTGGATCAGAATTCACATGGTACAATTCAGGCTAGACACCCGCATCAGTTTACCAGTAATGTGTGGGCTGGAATTGTAGGTGACTGTCTGGTAAATCCATATGTTCTTCCAGCACGTCTTACAGGGGCTGTCCACAGAGACTTTATTTCGAACACACTTCCAAACCTGCAAGAGGATGTAACCCCAGCCAATACGAAGATTGGACTCCAGCACATTTTACTCACACTATTCACGATGCACTGGTTGACAGCTACCATGGAATTTGAATAGGTAGGTGAGGATCGGTTTTATGGCTTACACGTTCCACTAAGCTCAATTTTTTGGATTTTTATGTACAGGGCAACCTAAAACAACTGATTTATGCAGCAGACATTAATAATGCAGAGACGCTTCATCAACGTGTAATGGGGGCCCGCGAAACCATTCGACACCGTGTGGGCGTATTTGAAAGTGTCCTCCAGTCAATGATCCGGCCGGTGCATGCGGGTTTAGAAGTAAGCAGAGGATATTTTGAACATTTTTTTATAAGTTACTATGTTTAGTGACAACGATGGCCTTTTGGAAATATGTTTATATGGATATTTTACTTTGTTTTGGTGTCAGGAATTCGCTCCCAAAGTTTGTGAAAGTATTTTGGAATTGTACATTTAACAGCGTCTACCGTAAACTTTTCACATCAGTCAGTTATGTGTCATGCGTGACACACGCTTAGGCGATCATGTATCTTTCGAAACATGACTGGCGAGGCAGATTTTTCTCGCAGTATGTTGCCATTTCTTTCTGCGGTAGACCACTTACCATCCAAGGCTATAGAACCCGGTCTGTCCTACTATTTCCCCATACCTATCCGGGGGGGGGGGGAGAGAAGAAGAGGATTTATATCTTTCGCAAGGGTATAAGCACGTAAATGAATGTAATGAATCCGACTGGAATTCGAACTTGGCTCTCCGATTCCGCAATCCGAGCCGCTATAACTCAAAAACGAAGGATTTGCGGACATATTTGTATGAACTTTTGTCATTGCTTTGTGTGAGGAATCCGTTCTCAAAGATGGTAAAAGTATTTTAATAGAACCTATATATATATATATATATATATATATATATATATATATATATATATATATATATAGAGACCCGGGTTCGAATCTCACCAGGGACGATTTGTAAGGATGTTATCGATTTGGAAAGTTCCTGAAAACCATGCCACTGTAGACGGAACTCTTGAGGGCGATAGCTGTGCTAGCATAAAGCCACAAGTCATCGTGATCGAGGGCTTCAGCGTGCAGGCCTTGTTCAAATTGTTGATCACGCTAGATAACATGCTCTCTCCCAGAAATTGTAACTAAGGTATGCTCAACATAGTTGCAGTATAAACCACAGGTAGGCTCTGTGGGTGTAAACACAAATGTGCTTGAGCGAACATCTGCAATAGGTATTGGTTAGACAGGTATCCTCGAATAAAACTGGCCAACTATATATATATATATATATATATATATATATATATATATATATATATATATATATATCTGAAAATCATTTCATGGGATTCAGTAAAAGAGGAAGTAATTTATTAAAGAGAAAATATTTTGAAAGTGTACTAATTTCCGAATCCTTCATGGCAAACTTACGTCCAGTATCGTACAACATTTCATCATTTACTGGCAACACTAATGCTGATATAAAGTGAAATATTTAAAAATGTACCGATAAAAATGAAAATACAAGCGATAGAAAAGCTGAAGTTGATTTTGCTTCTAGATTCACTGGACGTCAAAAGTTTCAGATTTAAATTTAACGTTTAAAATTGTAACCTGTTTTCATTGCATTTTATTTCTTTCTCCATCCTTAGATAAAGAATTTTGGTAGAATAATAATGGTTCTATCAATTGAACCAGCCTTTTATTAAAAGTGCTGCAGAGAAATACCTCCCACAAATAGCTTCCAGAAATACCTTTCTCGTAACGCTATTCATTAGTTAGATAAAGACACCATTGCCAATAATGTCTTGTTATTATATTGGGGGCATTTCTGGGGGGTATTTCTGCTGCACCCTGTATATATGCACAGGCTGATGAGGTTGCATCAATAAGTCCATAGACTGACACTTAAATGACTGAATTTTGGTCTGAAGTTTTAAGCTTACATTTTTTTTAAATTTTAGGTGGTTAATAATCACGGGTAAATTAAATGCATTGACAATAGAGAGATATTTTTGTGTAAAATAAATACTATATAATTTAACAGTCCCCACATTCTGATGCGTACCAATATATATGAAAAATGCTTTAAATACATTTACATATATACACAAATTATATATATATATATATATATATATATATATATATATATATATATATATATATATATATATAATAATATTTTTGTTTAAAAATATTATTCCTTCGCTACATAAAACGAGAGCCGAAACCATCCAAATAATTATTGAAATTAAGTTGAATTGAGGTGTTTAGTCCCGTTTCATCTTTTTAGGAATTTTAGGAATAAGCTATCTCTTGGTTTACGTGTGTTTTTAGGAATGGTCCGTTATAACATTCGTTATTGTGGGAGTGGCTAGGCTACTTTTCTTCGTTAAGTGGTCAGAGAGTTAATTCTTATCTATAGATTCATCATCTTCTGAGAGGTTTTGCTAAGGTTGGGTAGGGTATCTATTTCAAGGCTAATGTTGGCGGTCATCCTCTAGTTAGTTCCCAGTGAGGGATATTTTTATGGCGCGCCTACAAGTCGTTATGTGTCAGGAGGATTGTGTTTTATTATTGTCTATCTGATTATCTATTTATTTATTTGTTTATTCAAGTGGGTGTTTTATATACAAACCGTATTACACTGAATTTCAATTTGTTTTTTGACAACTACAGAAAGGTTTTTTCCTATTTAATGATTTGGCTCAGCTTTTAAGACTTTTATTAAACTATGGGATTTTTTTATGCTAATTATTTAATGCGAAAATTTGTTGATGTCGGCAAAAAACCGTTAACACCTGCCTATGGTTTAATAATTTTTCCTTATTTGGAAACTTAATGTGTAGTTTTTCGGCATAAAGGGCATGGGTCATCCCAGGTTTTACAAGTTCTTGTTCTAGTTACTATTTTCCATTTTACTTTTGGTGTTTTATTCGTTTCTTTTAGATGCCAGAAATATTGGGATAGAGATGTCTGATTTCTATTTTGAATATTGTTGAAGGAGCTTGTGTTGCCTCCATCTTATTTTAAAATTATTCTTCGTTGAGCCTATGTATATCCTATCAGTGTTAGGACTCTCAATGGATGAGTGCATTGGTATACCACGGATTTTGTGAGGCATTTATTTTCCAACCGGCAGTCTTTAGGGTTTCTACAATCACATAATTTTTCGTTATTTTTATCTAATTTTAGTTTATGAGTTTTATTACTGTTTTGGCATGCGTGTTTTTCGAGGATTTTCTTATTATGTCTTTTTATGATTCTTTCTAGATTTTCAGTGCAGCTGTAACTCAATTTTAAGGTGTTTTTGTTAAAGGTCTCGCTAAGTTTGCTATTCGTGGGAAAGTGCTTTTCAATTAAAGCTAGGAGCTTATGGCCTAGTTTGGTACTGACCATTTGGTTCTACGGAGGGGTATACCAGATGATCTTTCTTTTCCTGTTTTTCTTATTATTGGTACTATCTTTTCTATAGGTTATGTATCCGCTATTTTTCAAGGCTGTGTTATAAAAAACTACCGTGTTGTCGAAATATTTCCTTATTTGCTGAGTTCATACTGATTCTTTTCTCTATTGATGTGGGTATATGCTTAATTATAGATGGAGGGTGGTTTGGCTTAGGGTGTACATACAGGGGATTAGTATTAGGTTTTCTGTAAGGTAGGTGAACACCTTAAAATTGAGTTACAGCTGCAGTTTTAAGAATAGCTAAATACTGCTCTTTATCCATGATATCCTATACTCTCACTAGTTATCCTGGTTCAGAAGCAGCAAATCATCCGTAGAGCAGAATGCTGCCACCACCGTGCTTAAATGTAAGGGGGTTAGTTTGGGGGTTGTAAGCTTTATTCACATTCCTCCATGCATAATGAGAGTTCATATGACCAAATAATTCTAGTCTGGTTTCAGCTGACCATAAAACAGAGTTTCAATATTTATTTCCATGTTCTAAATGGCTCCTAGCATAATCTAATGTACTTACCTTAAACATGAAAAGCATCTCGTGACTGTCTTCGTCGATACAGTCAACCCTGATGGCTTCATATCATTGGCAATGTCCTTTGTCTTTAAGTGAGGATTCTTCGAGTTATCATGTTATCCTTTCCATTCTCTCACAAATTCTTGTAAAGTTCAGTCATTTTCTCCATGGTTGCAGAACGAATCAGTTATCGCGGTACGAGACTCTCACATATTATCTTCTTCATTACCTTTTAGATTGTTATAGCATCAGGCCAATACTATATATATATATATATATATATATATATATATATATATATATATATATATATATATATATATCATATTATATCATATTATATCATATTATATTATATTTAAACTTAATCAGAAATAAGATATGAAAGAAAATTCTTGTGTGAGAGAGAAAAGAAGTTAGGTTACATTAGTTATTGTTGTGCTTTTAATTATATATGTCTATATCTATTTAATTTCCTGGTGATATAATTTGAAGCGTACAACTCATGAAGGCGCTAAGATCTTTCAAGAATATGCAAGGTGTTGGGCAAAGGCCAAGCGTACAGCTAGGAAAGGGAAAATCATTGATCCAGCAATCCATCAATTTACAAGTGAAGGATGTGGCAGAGTAGGTTTCCCCAATGCAGGCCTCGTTAGCCACAAGAAGAGTCATATTCGGGGACATTTCACCAATTATGATCAGTTATACGCTGGAAATAACTTAACATGAAGGGTGTGTCAGAAAACTTGCAGAAACCACTCCGGTATCACACGTTACATAAAAAAACACGAAAAATCTTAAATGACTTTACAAAACATGTATGTATGTATGTATGTATGTAAATATGTATGTAATAATAGTTCTAAAATATGTCTCAAGTGTTTCTCAAGGATGCACAAATAAATATAGGTGCAAATCTTTTTAGGAATAAATCCATTTTTAAAATAATTTCTTTTCTTTTTCCTTCGCCTGAAAAATTAAATAAAAATGATGTCAAGAAAAGGGGAAATTAAATTAATGCAGATAGAATTGCAAGGATGTCTTGAATATGAACAGTTGCTATTAAAATTTGGGTTTGGTTGGTCTGTCCCATTTTTTTAATAGAATTTATTTGAGTATACTTCGTTTAATTTAGTATGGCTCAAGGTTATATCAACGTAACTGAAAATAGATTGTGTGCGGCACCATGTTTTTAAATAAGGAGCGCATATAGGACTTCAAAATCAGCATTCGAAATCCTGTTTTTTACCTGGTTTTGTTCACCAACCATTAACGCCGGTAAAAGATGCGCAACTTTCTCAACCACCAAGTCGTATAGAACTATTATTAAAATATGTGAAAATATTTGAGTCTGTCTTTGATTAATTGTTCCACCCTTCTTCTTCTTCTTCTTGATGATGATGATGATGACGACGACGAGTTTGGCATGAGGATAACCAGGAATGTGGAACCGGGACACAGATGTGGCAGATCGAATAACGGAGTTTGTTGTCATTATCAGAAAACGGGTCCTGAATGAGTTTTACAAATGTAAATAGTTTCCTTTTACCACTTAGAAAAAATCGGCGGGAAAATTCCTGACCGTATGTAGGTCACTGGAACATAATTTCAACTTTTTCTGTTTCTATTTCTATTCCAAGTATTGCTCATTACGACATAATTACCATCCATAACTTATTACCTTTCTTATTATTTAGCTATCATTCTGATCATAAGCATGTTATTAACAATATCATTAGTAGTTTTATCATAATGCCATTCTTTTTAATTACTGATATTATGAAGTGTTTATCATTTCAATCAATAGTTTCAACTCATAAGTGATATCATCATTGAAATTGTCTAAAATATTATCAGCATCATTATCAATACTAGAAGAATATTTTACCGTCATCATTATTATCATTATCATCATTTTTTGGCTTTCATTATGTTTTTATCTACTCCTACCCTACATGACTAACAGTTTAAAATGGTCTTACTCCCATCTCTGCATTCATTAAAAAAAGCTGTTTTCTTATTAACTTTCTCTACGTCATTGAATTTCTGGAAACGGTTTATTCAAAGTACCCAGAAATCTACTCGAAATATTTTTTTTTCAGAGCGACTCATCCTGGAACTGTCCACGAATTAAGATTTTGACCTGTCCAGAAAGGGCGGCAAATCTGACGCGAATTAAATCAGTTTAAAAGTTAAAATAAATGACACCTGACTAACGGAAAGGCAAAATTTCAAATCTCCTTTTTTTACTCTCAGCCATTTATTAGCGGATTATATTAACGCACTATAGTGAAGGAAATAAGAAGCTATATTTCTTTTTTTTATGTGCCATGTCCTTTCAGGACGTAGGCGATCATGGCTCTCCACCTCTACTACCCCTTGTTGCTCTCAACAAGCTCCTTCCCACTGCTTCTTCCCCCAGACCACGTTCTGTCATCCACCTGCTCACTCATCAGGTATGTCACGCGCTGCTTTCCCTTGTCTCTCTTTCCCTCTATTCGACCCGTGAGTATCAGATTCTCCAGGCCCTCATTCCTCATTATGCGTCCCAGAAACTTCAACTGCCTCTTCCTCACGTTAAGTATAAGCCTCGTCCTTGTTTGCATCCTCTCTAAGACCTCATCGTGGCTCACATGTTCGGTCCATGATATCCTTAGCATCCTTCTGTAGAACCACATCTCAGTCACCGAGTTTCTTCTTCATCTTTGAGGAAATCGTCCAACATTCGCTGCCGTAAAGGAGAAAAGATGTCACGTAACAGCTCAGTATTCTTTTCTTTGTTACTAAAGCAATATGGCGCGTAAACTGACTGGCTGAATTTATATTGTAGTTGGTTAAATGTAAGTTTCATAAAGAGATTTTCTTTCATATTGAAATGAAAATAAATGGATGTTGTCTGGATGAAAATATTCAAGATTTTAGGACATTTGATTCCTTTCTTCTTTTTTGTGTTTTTTCTTTTTACTTTCTTTCTGCTAAAAAGTCTTTCTTTCTATAATGATATTTTCTTCTTCTTCTTCTCTCCCTTTCTCTCACTCACTCACTCACTCACTCACTCTCTTTCTCTCTCTCTCTTCGCATTTGTTTTATTCCTTGATTGACCAAACTCATTAAACAAAAATTCCATTTTTCTACCCACTCTCTCATTCCAATTGGCGCCAATATATGTGACAATTTTTCTTCTTGTTATTTGGGTGTGGACAGTTGGACAACATTCAACTCAAAAAGAATCGGAGGACTGAACGCATCGAGGCCATTTCACGAAAAATGAAACCAGTAATTGATTCTCCTCGAAATGTTCATGAATATCAAAGCATTTTAAACCGCTGACCTTTCATGGCGATGTGTATGTGTGTGTATGTGCGTGTCTGAATGTGTGTATGCGTGCGTGAGGGAGAGAGATAGGGTTTACAAGATAGACAGAGAGAATTAGAAACCGTTCACGCGTACGTTCGCGTGTATCTATCACTTTTACTTCCATGAGAATATTTAAAATCAGTAAGGTTTGTTTGGACAAATGATTGCAAAGATAGGCACATAATTATATGAATCTATGTACGGACGGGATGTGATAAAATGTTCGAAAAATTTGAACAGCGAACACGAATAGAATGTAGTACAGACATTTGTTCCTACTGTTTGTGAGCAGTAGCCTTTTATGAACCAGGATGTAATTGTCTCCAAAGGATTACTTCAAAGTAACAATGGAAATTCTGTATTTGAATAAGTAATTCTTTCACCATCAGATTCACCAAAATTTTAAATAGCAAGTAATATATATATATATATATATATATATATATATATATATATATATATATATATATATATATATATATATATATATTGTGGTTGTGGCAGTGAAGTAAGTCATGTAGTAAATTTAAACAAAAATCCCCACCGACCATTACATAATATGAAACTAAACACAGAACGAAGCGTATAGTATGAGTTATTAATTCACGCCTATTTTTCAGGAAAATCATGAAAATGTCTTCACAAAGACAAACGGTAAAGAGTGTCAGATTGCTTTGGTACATGTCTTTGTCTCCGGATTCATGGTCATAGACAATGGAAACAACATGGAGATGAATCCGGGCAGCAACGATGTCGACATCATTCATGTGTAAGAGAAATGCTGAAAAATGAACCCTAAGACTGTCAGGACTGTTATGAAAAACGATCTGGGTCTTAAATCATACACCAAGATGTCAAGACACCTCCTTACAGTGTACATGAAGGTCGGGGGACTGGACATTTGCAAGAAAGTGCTCAGCTACATCAAGAATTATGAACCCACTGTTAAAATATCCTCTGACACAATCTTCATTTTGAAAGATGTTTTGAACTGCCGAAACGTCCCGTACATCACGGAATCAACAGTTGATGTCAAAGGTGGTGTCAGGAACAAACATCCAGTTAGGGTCATGACCCTAGGTGTGGTGACCTTCCATGGCGAAAAGACGCTCTCGTTCTTCTATAAGCTTTGAGTAGATAAATCCTAGTTCAAATATCTGTTATGTTTCTCAGCCACGTGGTTAAAATGTAGATGTTCTATAACGACAACTTTGCTTATTTATAGTCAATGGACATCTGACCATCCTTCATCCTGGACCTAATTCCACCAGACTACACTGTACGGGTCGTTTTTGGAGCAGTCTATCAAAAAGTCCCTTCACTATCAATGACATCAAGGCTTCGTCGTGTTTAAGAGTTGCGCAGTTTTTCGACGTAGTGTTGAGGCAGTAATTGAAAATAAAAGGAACCAAACTAAAATAATTTGGGGTTTTTTTGTTTTGTTTTTTTATTTTATTTTATTTTTTTATTTTTTATTTTTTTTTGTTGGCGGATTATTTTCTGTATCTTGGTGTTGAAGAAAAATGCACACAGTTCCTGTTAATCCTTGTTAAGGTTCCAAGAAAAAACGGATGAAATGAAATTCATTGTCGGTGTGGCAGCATTGCATTTATTGCATAATTGAAATTTTGAGTTTTCTATGTTTGTGATGTCACATTAACATTAGGTTATTTCCTTAGATTTTAAAAAAAACTCTGTGACCGCGATGTCGTGCGCATTCCAAGAATTTGAAAACATTTTCGAATGCCTATTCCAGAACCATTGTTTCAAAACTAAAAAAAAAATAAAATAAAATAAAATCACTCTTACGTAACAATCTTCCTCTTTCCTTTCATTCATTAATCTTCCTTCTTTCCTTTTCTGTCTTTCTTTTACATTTATTTTCTTTTCTTCCTGTCCCTTTCTTTTTCTTTTTTTTACTTTCCTTCTTTTTTGTAATGTTTCATTTTCACTCAACTTTTTCTTGTCTTTCCAGTTTTTTCTCTTTTCACCTCCATTTTTACACGCCGTAACCATCTTTACTTTTTTCTTTCCTTTTTTTTTGTATACGTTCTTTCTTTTATTCTTTTTTCTTCCTCAACTGTTGCTTCTTTCTTTCTTTCTCAACTTTTTTCTTTGCTCTTTTCTTCTTCTTTTTTATATTAAAAACTCAAGTATCTCTTGAATAAGCTCATCAAAATATCATTTACAGGGCGTGTT
Organism: Acanthosepion pharaonis; assembly: GCA_903632075.3. NCBI lineage: Eukaryota > Metazoa > Mollusca > Cephalopoda > Sepiida > Sepiidae > Acanthosepion > Acanthosepion pharaonis. The sequence continues at coordinate 2,892,053 of CAHIKZ030002998.1, read as the reverse complement.
ATCGGTTCAGGTACAGCATTTATCCACTGGGTTCACGCACCTTGTGCTTGACATAGTGGTCATCATCATCGTCGTCATCATCATCATCATCATCATCATCATCGTCATCGTCATCATCATCATCGTCATCATCATCATCGTCATCATCATCAGTCCCGTGAGCAGGTTTGGTTGTAGCGTGTCTTCGCATTAGTAGCATTGGCGGGTCCATCCTTCTTCCACGTCATCTCATAATGTTACAGAAAACATAAAGCAGAGTTCATCTAAATCATTAATGTTCCTCTGTCCAAAATATATAATAATAATGCTTGTTACTTAAGTCGTACTTGAACTGGTAGAACGTATAACTTCTTTGTAGACTTTATGCACAAAAGATTTTGCTTTGCCAGCTAAAATTACAAATGAAACGGACTAATTTCTTGCTGACTGAATCAAATTGGCTGCGCCTGGTAAAACACACACACAGACGGACACACACACACGCACGCACGCACACACACGCACGAATCAAGGCTATGAAAGAGTAACTGAAAATTAAAAAAATAAAACTGAAATTCTTTTGAAAAATTTATTTCATTGTCAAACAACAAAATGTTTTGTTCACAAAAAATGTTGGATGGAAAATGCAATAGCAATTTTTTCTTTCTTTTTGATGCATTTGATTTTTGGATTTGTATGACTTTTCCCTAGCTTCTTAAATACAGAAAGTATAAGACTGTGATTAGTTTAATTTCTCTCGTCCACCAAAACAAATGAGTGTTGTTGTCAAAAATAGACGAAAAAGCTGATGCTACTATTTTTTTCTCTCTTCGTTCTTTTACTTCATCTTTTTTCGCATCTCTACACCACCGCACACACACCATCTCCCTCTCTGTACGCCTCATAGAATTTAGTTTGAGTACAAGAACAGTCAGGCCAACTACAAGCTGCAGAACAGGAGGAAGAAAACAGAATGCCGATGCGACACAGCACCAAAGAAGACCGCGTCATACAAAGTTAGTTCTTGTTTTCTTAACGATTTTTTTAAATCATATTTTCGAATGAGCGAAAGAAAACATTACAGAAACTAAAAAAAAAAAAAAAAGAAAAACGAAAAAGAAAAGAAAGTAGGTTTTGAACTTTAAGTAAAGAATGGTTAATCTTTCAAGAAAAGGCGGATTACGAATGAAATAGCCGATAAAAACGAACAAAATTATTTTGGAATCAGACGGCCTTCTTAACTCATTGATTTCGTATACCTTTTGTTAATTGCTTCATTTTTAGGTTTCATTTTATATGATCGATAATATATGTCTTCTTCTTCTTCTTCTTCTTCTTCTTCTTCTTCTTCTTACCATAAGCCTGGTGTTTTATCTCTGGCGTTTTGCTGGTGTTGAGTTATTTTTTATCATTCTTAGTACAATTGTTATAAGCAACTGTTGTTTTTTTTTCTTGTCTTGAACTCATTTCAATAGAAGTGTTTTTGCGGAGTAGGGAAAGCTTATTGTGTTATTCTAGCAGAGTCTCATCACATTTTGGATTTTCATGTCAATACTGAAAGTAAATATTTATCCCACGTGGTGATTATAGATTGCACAGGTACACAAATCTAACGCTCGGATGAAAACATTATTGATATTGTTCGTTGATTTTCTTACATTAAATAAGGGAACATAAAGATTGAGTTGGGTGTACTAAATGTAATAATTTTAGAAAGTGTCTCAAATGTTATTTTATTTATTTATTATTTTATTATTTTTATTTTTATTTATTTATTTTTTGAAAATGTTGGTTTCTTTCTCTTTGAAACAATTGTTGATCCTGAGCGAACGAGCTTACGATAGAAATAACAATTATTTTTATGTCCACACTGTCGTATCTGAGGGTCATTATTGGCGGGAGAGTGACGCCAAATCCCCTCACACCACCTCTAACCTTACTTAAATATTCTCGTTAATTTCTATCATCATCATCATCATCATCATCATCATCGTCGTTGTTGTTGTTGTCCACTACTCTTTCTTATTGATCCTTATATTTTCTTCTTTCATGTGTCATGTCCCCGCAAGACGTGGGTGATCATAGCTCTCCACAACTTTCTATACTTTGAATGTTTGAATACTAACATAATACCCGTAAAAATTACCGTGTTATTCTCAATTGGAGTGGCACATCTGAATCAAATCATTGCAGTATCTGTGCAGTCTGCTTAGAATGAACATATTGCTTTTTATTAATCTGTCAAGGATCAGAGTGTAGTATCGTGAAAATTGTTACACATAAACACACACACGTGCACACGAACACAGACTCTCTCTTTCTCCTCTCTCTCTCACTATATATATATATATATATATATATATATATATATATATATATATACATATATATATGTGTGTGTGTGTGTGTGTGTGTGTGTGTGTCTGTGTCTGTGTTTCTGTGTTTCTGTGTTTATTTATGCGCATGCGTGTGTGTATGGATACACATTCTGTTATTTTATATACGTGAATTATTTTTAATGTTACCGCCCACTTTTGTTTTCGTATAACATTAAGTATATGGTGAGAATGATTGAACAACAAACCTAAAGCAATGACTAGCAAATAACTTTTTCCAACCATTGTTAGTAAGATAGTATTGTGACCTTGTGCTAGGTTAGTGTCAGTACCGTAAACATCCGCTGTCAAAATCATATGTTCTCAAAGATGAACTTCAAATGTAAGTTTCCCTCCGGATTGTTAAAATTCTTACATTCTCCGCACACTTTTGATGCCGACACAGACATTCACTTCTCATCGCATTTAAAGTTTTGCTTTACGCGGATGCGTTGTTTTACTTAATTTATTTATTTTTGTATATCTAAAATCGTCGAAAACCTTTTGAGTACATTTAAGAAAAAAGTCGATTACTCAAGAACGCACCAATAAGTATTTCTAGAAATATAGTAAGTCAATAAATACATTGTTTAAGGCAAATATATATATATATATATATATATATATATATATATATATATATACTGACGGGAAGATATGACTACGTGACTCAGAAGATCTATTTTAACATCATGTCAAGTGTGTCTGTAGTTAATTTCAGATTTGATGCATTTTTGCTTCAAGGATTCACGTGTTTTATTATTATTATTATTATTATTATTATTATTATTATTAATCTATTTCCTTTGATTTCTGATGTGTACTCATTTTTCCGGGTTTCGCCCAGGGACTTAAGGTTAGAAATGGCATCATGACATTTTCCACTGGGGGGCATATTTTACATAGACAAAGCCCTTCGTAAGGTGTGGGGTATACTGGTTATTATTATTATTATTATTATTATTATTATTTCCTTTGATTTCTGTTATATACACAATTCCTTCCGGAGCCCAACCAAAGACCTAAGGTCAGAAATGGCGACATGACATTTTCCACTAATCATTTTTGTAAAAAAAAAAAAAACATACCTAATATTACACACGTTTTGCATAGATAAAAATCTTCGTAATTTGTGAGCTGTACTTATGAGTACATTTTTTAAGGCGTGGGCTACCAGGAATCTCTTCAATTAGTCTGCTAGAACCTATTCCAATCAATCCGAGGGCTCCAACTACAACTGGAGTTATTGATGTCCTCATGAGCTACGTATTTGGAACTTCAATTTCAAGATCCTTGTATTTTGATAGTTTTTTAAGAGCTTCAAAGATGCCTCACAGAATCTGCATTTGCGGTTTATTATTATTATTATTATTAACAACCAGAACAATGAATCCGTAAGAAATGAAACGATTATTTACGCATTTATCCATACTTTGGTCAAGAACCAGAGTATCTTTGACCTCTGGCTTAGACCAGTGTGTAGCATCTGTGTTATCTGTAAAAATGTTTACACAGTGACATATGGATACACATGAGTTTTAGGTTTGGTATATTTATGGGTAAAAGTGCTCAATATAAAGGATAGAGAGTATATAAATAGAAAAGTGGATACTGAAGTCAATCTCAATTTCCACTGTTATATATATATATATATATATATATATATATATATATATATATATATATATATAGTGAGTAATTGAATGACAAAATGGAAAAAGTCATACATCACGCGTTTCGTCCCTTGAAAGAACTTCTTCAGTGTAACAATAGTCTTATCGATACTGATTTATATATATATATATATATATATGTTATAAAACATATACCAAGGTTACACCGGGATATATTAGCCGGCATCTGTTTATCTTGTGATATCAAACGCCTTGTTTGTTCAAAATTCAGTCCTTTGGTGGTGAGATGGAGTAACCTGTCCAGGGCGTAGACCTGGGCGATGGCATATGTACCAACAAGATCCTAAGGAATGCAAGATCCATAGGCATTACATTTGGGTCTGGTTTGGCTGCACGAATTGCCTGACAACCAGTGTTGACAGCCAACCGCCTACGGGACTCCACTCTGTTTTTTTTTTTCTATCTGAATTTATTTATTTCCATAGCCTTTTCCGTATTTGGATATGAAAGCAAGGCATCAGAGTTTTGAGATTAGGGTTTTTCTTCCCACTGATGGATTACCTTTCCGGGCTGTTTATGCAGTGGTCCGCCTTTGCTCCTTCCTTGGAGCTCGACTTAGTTGTCAGAATTATTTGAGACTCATGCCTTGGGGGCATTTTGTAGACAGTGGGAGCTTTTACCCACTATCAACCCTGGCTATGACAACATTTAGAACATATTTAATGCACGTATATAAACACATTACATATATTACGTGGTTTAGAAGCTCCCCAAAATTGACAGTTTAAACAAAAACCTATATATATATATATATATATATATATATATATATATAAAAAAAAGCAGAAATATAGTTTTAAATTGTGTTATATTTATGGGATAAAGTGCTCAATATAGAGCGTATGTAAATATAAATATAAAAGTGAAACGCAAACGTCAGGCCATATATATTAACTAGCCACCCCCTATTGGAGACGCTCGCTCAAGTACATTTGTGTTTGTTCAACACCAACAGAACCAGCTTGTGATTTATACTGCAACTATGTTGAGTAGACCTTAGTTACAGTTTCTGGGAGGGAGCCTGTTATCTATCATGATCAACAATCTGAACAATGCCAGCAGTGTTCCGTATACCCAATTTCACTCACGAGGTTTGGGTCAACCCCTGCCATGGTTTTCAGGCACTTTTCAAAGGTGTCTCTTCCAGACTGATAACATCAGGAAATCTCCTTCCTGACAAATCAACCGTGGTGAGATTCGAACCAGGGACTCATGGTCAGAAATCGAACATTCTAACCACTCGGCCACACGCCCATATATGATTGATACGTATTTATTTATTATTTTACAGCTTATCAATCTTCTACAGGTTATTTAAATTGTAAGAATTTTTAGAGATAATAGTGGTTTAATGATACAAGTCCTACTAATTAACCTATAGTTGGGGGGAGAAGAGGTGGCTTCATACCTTTATATTGTATTTGCGCGTAAGTGGATATAACGAACCCGACTGAAATTCGAACTCCGCTTTCCAAATTCCAATTTCGAGCCATTATCCATTACACTACGGGAACATCCAGGTTTATGATAGTAGCGGGTATTCCCAAGCGATCACCCATCTAGGTATTCATGTTAGACAAACAAAAACACAAGAAAGCAAGACAAATTAAGAAATAGACGTACATAAATAAACAAACACAAATATCGAAACCTTTGATAATTGTGGGAAAAAAGTAGCAGAAGGAAAAATATAAATCAAGATTTAAGCCAAAAATACTTATTAAATAGAAATGCGTATTAAGATTATGAAATCATTATTTATAAAATGCAAAATAATCTCTACTACCTTTTTGACAGTACTAACACCTAAACAACATCTAACAAAAAAATAAATGAGTGTAGAAAAGGCAAAGCTGATAAATCTAACTTTAGCTATGCAAAAACAAAAAAGTAAAAATAAAACAAACGATTTTCACGATAGTTATACAAAAACAAATAAATACTGATACAAAAACACCTGTAACTTTGGGAAAAGTAGAAAGAAATAATAATAATAATAATAAACATAATAATAATAACTAAAAGATTGTGTTAGTCCAAAATGTAAATTCTGTTCGAGAAACAATTGACCATATTGTATCGGGTTGCACAGCATTGGAACCCACTGAATATAAAACCATTCTTGAGAGAGTGGGCCAATATCTGCATTGGAAAATATGCAACTTTTACGGAAAGGAAACTGCAAGAAATCGATATGAACATCACCCAGGCCCTATAGGACCTATAACAATTTTATTAGACTTTACAATACATACGGACAGAACAGCTAAAGCTAATCACCCAGACATCATAATCAGAGACCGTAAAAACTGAACGTGCTTTCTTATTGACATAACAGTTCTTCCCGATTGTAATACATCTCTAAAGATCTTAAAAAAAACTATCAAAATACAAGGACCTTCAAATCGAAATATCAAAATTTGAATATTTGAAGACTATAAGTGTCAGGGAAGCAAATAAGAGGAAGGGAGTTCCACAGACGGGAAGTGCGAGACATGAATCTATTGGAGTAGAAGTGATGGCTACATTTAACCGTTTCGACAGTGAAAGGGTGGAACTGAGATGCCAACCTAGTAGCACGTTTAAATTCATGTAGTTTGGGAACTAGCGAAAGTAGTTCGTCGGAGCAGTTACCGTGAAAGAATTTGTAGAAAAGACAGAGGGAGGTGAGAAAGTGACTGTAGACGAGATGTCAGATCAGGACCAATCACATTGCATATCCGTCTTTGGATTTTGTCGAGGACCTTGAGACGAACAGCGGGGGCTTCAGACCATATATGGCAGCAGGATTCCATGTAAAGGTGAATGGTTGATTTATAAATTTGAAAGATGGACCCAGGCGAAAAAAAAAACTTTCTGGCACGACGCATAGAACCAACTTTCCTTGCGGTAGATGAAGCTATTGATTCAGTTCAGCGGACAGTTTGAGACCAAGCAGTCGCAAAGAGGTGCTCTCGTGAAGTTGAGTATCAGACATTCTAATGGGAGGCAAGGAGGGTTCTCCGTGGTGGGTAAATGCGAGCAGTTTTGTTTTTGAGCCATTAAAGTTTACCAGCCATTTCTTGTCTCAGTCAACCACAGATTGGAGGTCCTTTTCGAGATCAACGTCCAGGTTAGTTTTGTCAGCGATACCAGATTTGCTATTAAGGCAGGAGTGTTTTCGTCTGCATAGATGCCTACTTGTGAACTGATGATATCTTGAAGACCGTTAATGAAGATCAGAAACCGTGTAGGACCCAGGATATAACCTTGGGGAACACCTGCGCTCGTGAGAAGGGAACTGGAGGAGAATCATTTTAGGACGACCTTCATTACACGGTTTGATATGAATGATTGTATTAAGTCGAATAATCGTCCTGAAATTCCGTATCCCTAAAGCTTACGAAGAAGGCCAGCATGTCAAACCCTATCAAACGCTTTAGAGATATTTAGAGCTACATCTCGAGCTTCTCAGGTATATAAGTCGATACCCGATCAATATCGCCCGGGTCACCGTGGAGAAGGTGTATGATGTTGAAAGATCCGAAACGCCTAATGAACCTCGGCTAGAAACATCACTGATGATGTGTACTAAAGCATCCAATAGATGTATTTTACGAAATGTAGTGGCTTGATATTTGAAACACTGTGGATCGTTTCATTAATTTGGTGTCTTTATACCTTTTGTGTGGAAGAGGAACCATAATCAGCGTTGAAGACTGTGAAAGAGTTTCGTCTTACATGACTATGCTCTTTTGCCTAAAGATTCTTGGTTAGAAAATAGTCTCTCCAAGAATGTATAAGATTCTCTATATTTACCTTGACAGCACCATGAAATTTGAAGGGACTATAAATTTACAACCTGCAATACGAGTTCGAATCATTACTCCGCCTCCCCTTGTTCTCATTTAAGTCGCGTTGACTGATTATTATTATTATAAAAAACTCCAAATTTAGCCCAGCCATAAAGTTCACCCAGTTTATATCTACATTCATTTCTAAAAATTGATGTTATGAACACAACATTCATGTCTATCTTCACCTAATTAATACATTTCCCTTTGCGATGTTTGCCAAGAAACTGCTAGAATCTGGTTTCATTCATGTCTTTATGCAGCACGGTTCTTATGGTTCTTCACCTTATCTTTTTGCTTATATCCACGACACCATCTTCAGATAGATTTTTGCTGGTCAATCTACTTTTCTTGTTTATTATCTTTTGAATTTTTCTCAGATTTTTTTTGTGATATTCTTGAAATCAGTTTTTTCTCTTGTTGTTGCTAATCTTTACGATTTTTTTTTATTGTTCTTTGATTTCTATTATACCTTTCTGAAATTTCCAATGTTGGGTTCCCATCATTCAGTAACTTTATAATATATTTTTCACTTTTGAGCTTAGATCTTTTACATATACTTTGGTATGAGTAATTCGCCGAAAAAACAGCAGAGCATGATGAAAAAAAACCACTAACTTCATAAAAAAAGAAGTTTTATCGTCAAAATGCTTATGTTAATATTAATAGGAAACAAAGTATTTTTCATTACTTTATTAACATTTTTCATCCTTTCTAGCAAGTTCGAAATTTTGGCTACAAATCTTGTTTTTTTTTTTATTTTTATTTTTTTTTTGTACGTCAGCGAGTCACGTAATATTTACCATCAATTTTTTAGCTCCCTTTTTCAGGTGAAAAACATTAATTTGGAAATTCTTGCAAAAATCAAATAGTTGTCGGCTTTTGATGAAACTTTCAGAACTTATTCACAAATGAATAAAATTATTTTAGACATGTTTTTTTTACGTCAGTTAATTTTATGAAAACTCAAGAAATTCGACAGTATGTCCTTTAATGATTATCTTCGTTAAAAGCAGAAAACTTTGAAGAATATAAATCATCGATGCTTTTGTAAAATCGAAATACATAGCTACCCAAAATTCAGCTCTGAATTGTAAAATACAAAACCCAATAAATCTAAGACATTATTTGATTAGAAAATCTTTTAATGACGTTTATGAATAATATATGTTAAGGACAATAGTGTTTGTAGCCAAAATATTTTTACAAGAATTGATTTCTTCTTTCAATTTTAAATACAAAATTGTAAAATACAAAACCCAATAAATCTAAGACATTATTTGATTAGAAAATCTTTTAATGACGTTTATGAATAATATATGTTAAGGACAATAGTGTTTGTAGCCAAAATATTTTTACAAGAATTGATTTCTTCTTTCAATTTTAAATACAAAATTGTAAAATACAAAACCCAATAAATCTAAGACATTATTTGATTAGAAAATCTTTTAATGACGTTTATGAATAATATATGTTAAGGACAATAGTGTTTGTAGCCAAAATATTTTTACAAGAATTGATTTCTTCTTTCAATTTTAAATACAAAATTGTAAAATACAAAACCCAATAAATCTAAGACATTATTTGATTAGAAAATCTTTTAATGACGTTTATGAATAATATATGTTAAGGACAATAGTGTTTGTAGCCAAAATATTTTTTACAAGAATTGATTTCTTCTTTCAATTTTAAATACAAAATTGTAAAATACAAAACCCAATAAATCTAAGACATTATTTGATTAGAAAATCTTTTAATGACGTTTATGAATAATATATGTTAAGGACAATAGTGTTTGTAGCCAAAATATTTTTACAAGAATTGATTTCTTCTTTCAATTTTAAATACAAAATTGTAAAATACAAAACCCAATAAATCTAAGACATTATTTGATTAGAAAATCTTTTAATGACGTTTATGAATAATATATGTTAAGGACAATAGTGTTTGTAGCCAAAATATTTTTACAAGAATTGATTTCTTCTTTCAATTTTAAATACAAAATTGTAAAATACAAAACCCAATAAATCTAAGACATTATTTGATTAGAAAATCTTTTAATGACGTTTATGAATAATATATGTTAAGGACAATAGTGTTTGTAGCCAAAATATTTTTACAAGAATTGATTTCTTCTTTCAATTTTAAATACAAAATTGTAAAATACAAAACCAATAAATCTAAGACATTATTTGATTAGAAAATCTTTTAATGACGTTTATGAATAATATATGTTAAGGACAATAGTGTTTGTAGCCAAAATATTTTTACAAGAATTGATTTCTTCTTTCAATTTTAAATACAAAATTGTAAAATACAAAACCCAATAAATCTAAGACATTATTTGATTAGAAAATCTTTTAATGACGTTTATGAATAATATATGTTAAGGACAATAGTGTTTGTAGCCAAAATATTTTTACAAGAATTGATTTCTTCTTTCAATTTTAAATACAAAATTGTAAAATACAAAACCCAATAAATCTAAGACATTATTTGATTAGAAAATCTTTTAATGACGTTTATGAATAATATATGTTAAGGACAATAGTGTTTGTAGCCAAAATATTTTTACAAGAATTGATTTCTTCTTTCAATTTTAAATACAAAATTGTAAAATACAAAACCCAATAAATCTAAGACATTATTTGATTAGAAAATCTTTTAATGACGTTTATGAATAATATATGTTAAGGACAATAGTGTTTGTAGCCAAAATATTTTTACAAGAATTGATTTCTTCTTTCAATTTTAAATACAAAATGTGATAAATGTATTAAATATTTTAAAAATAAGTTTCAATCTGTGCTCTTTAGGAAATGCTGTTACTAAGTCGATCTATTTTTACAGATCATTTTATTGCGACACTATTTTTGAGTCTTTTATTTTCAAATATATGGATGACCGTAAGTGACCGTAATGTCCCGTATTTTAAGAGTTGTTTCTCCTGACGACAATAAACCGAACTCAGAAAATGTTAGTTACTTCTCATACTGCTAACATGTGCTGCATTCTCTGACTGACATTGACTATCGTCGTCGCATTTTCAAAATGTTTTATTTTTTTACGTCCTATTTCATTAAATACTAGCAGTAGAACCCGGCGTTGCCCGGGGATGTAACAGTAAGAGATAGATCAAGTATCGACCATCATAAAGACTGAAAAATAAAATTGACAAAGATTATTGTTTAAGGTTGACGGACACGCATGTCTTAATTAGGTTTTTTTTTTTTTTTTTTTACGAATTGGTCAAACCCAAACTCAAAGAAAAACATTGTTTTCAATCGTTATGAGTCTACCGATTGAACAGAATTTTATTATAAACAATTGTCTTGTAAATGGAATTTTTAAAGCATTCTGAATATAAAAATAAAGAAAAAAGTGTGCAAGACAATAAGAATAAGTTTTAAGTTTTACCTGCCAAAAAAAGTGAAGTTTTGTTGAAATCGGTTGAAAAATGTAGGAAATCCAATCCCATATATAAACGAACACACACACACACACACACACACACACACACACACACACACATGGGTTTTATAATAAGTATAACTCGATATGAGTTGTCCCCCTTTCATTCTGGCGACGGAATCGTGTTTTATCGTGTTTTATCGTGTTTTCAAATTGATTTCATGCAAAAACAATTGTGTTTTTTTCCAATTTTTGGCGCTGTCAGAACCACCACAAGGTAATTTTATGCAGTCCCGTGAAGTTTTGTTGAAATCGGTTGAAAAATGTAGGAAATCCGATCCAATATATAAACGTACACACACACACACACAATTTGCGTTTTTATAATAAGTAAGATTTTCATTTATTTTTTAAAAATATAATTAAGTTATTGTTTCTCAGAGAGACACATACTGCAATTATTAATTATTTTCCTTTTCTAGTTTCATTTCTAAGGACAGAAATAAAATTAATTTTACAAATAAGGAAAATTAAAAATTAACACATTAAAAAATAACATCTCATAAAAATGAGAGAGGTACCTATAATTCTAGGCACTTATCTTATTTACGAAATTTTATGGTATTATTTTTTAATTATTAATTTTTATATTATTTCAGTTGTGAAATTTTTTCATAAGCGAGATATAAAAATTAATAATAAATAAAAGTAATACTATAAAATTCCATAAGAAATGTACGTAAAAATTAATTACTTCTTTCATATTTTATCTCGATCTCAGTTATGAAATTTTAAATTTATTTTATTGTTAGTATTTTAAATTTTATTTTTCCAGAAATTCTCTTCAAACGTAAAGCTAAAGTACATAAAAATCGAAAAATATTAGATTGTTGAAAGAATTTGATGTTTAAAAATTACTGTGTAAGTTGGTTCACTTAAAATTCGAAAAAAATTTCACTTTTGTCCCTCCGTCTAATAAATTCCCCTGGCGTTAGCTGTCAATAATTGATGTAACCATCACTTTACACCTTCAAAAGAAGTCACCACCGTTAATGTTAAGGCATGTTTCTATTATTTTGAACTTTTTTTTGCTAAAAATTAAGCAATGTTTGTTTTCAGTTGCATTAAGTAAACTTTAAATTTTCTAATTTTTCTCAAATATCTTTGGAAAAAGGTATAATTGATTTTTTCAAGATTTTTAAACGGAAAATTTAACTTTTGTTTATAAAAGTCTCAAAAATGGCGGAGATCATCGATTTTATAGCAATTTCGCTGACTAAAAAAAAGACGATTTTTAACTAAAATTTCGGACGTGCTAGGAAGGATTAAAAATAATTTTTAAAATAAAGAAATATTTTTGTCTTTGCTCTAAATAACATAAACATTTAGATGATAAAAAATTGTTTTCAAGTTCGGGTCCTTTTTTCATCACTGTATGCTCTTTTTTAGCGAATTAGTGGAGATACCTACACTATGGCAATCTCTAAATATCTGAAATTAAAAATAAATATAAATAATGCCCACCACTTCGAATAGATATTATAATCTGAAATTGACATAATATATTTATTATATAAATATAAGTATTTCCGGAAATATTTATAAACATCAGATAGATAATACCAATTTTATTGCGGAAACATTTACTTACATGATAAAATCTAATATAGTGGAAAGAAATATGTGAGTATGTGCATGTGCAGCTGTGCATGCGTGAGTACGTGTGATAATTTCAGCCAGTTTCTGGTGAATGACAAATGACAATGGATTTGAATTGTTTTGCTATCCTTTTACTAATTGGTTGAATGAATGTGTGAGCCATTTCAATGTCTTAAGCCCAAATAAACGAAAATATGAAAAACGTAATAAGATTTATGAAAAACGTAAAGAACTACTTTCAAATTAAACTTTTCATGCGAAATATAAGATATTTGACCTTTTAGTGTCCATTGTTCACTTGTTAAATTATATTTTATGACATTTTTTTATATCAGGCGAGCGTTAATTTTTATTATTTTACTGGTGTAAATACGGAAAAGACTAAAATACAAAATGTGTGCTTAATACATCGTGTTAAAATACAGCTAACACTCGTCTGGTATATTAAAAAAGTCTTGTCTCTGCCACTTGAAGAACAATGGAAGCTAAAAAGTTAATAATGACATAAGATATGCCTAAATTTTGCAAAGTTTAAAACATGTTGAGTGTTTAAAGAATGTGTAAATAAATTGCGGTTTTCTTCAACGCGAAAAAAACGAAAGTAAATACCTTTCTAAAATGTTCTTTTGCATTTTCCATACGAAGTTACGACTACGGAAAAGCTAACAAAGTTGTAAGAAGGGATTTTCTGTGCGAGATTCTCAATTTATTAATCCTAATTTGAATATGTATGTGTGTGAGATGGGCAGGGACGGCACTAGACACCCCACCCCCTAAAATTTCGGGAATAAGACGCGTCGATCCTGGAGATGGGAGGATGTAAACTGCGGCGAAAAGAACACTAACATGGTTACATATGAGCAAACTTATACATACATACATACATACATATATATATATATATATATATATATATATATATATATTATCAGTGATAGAGCTAACATATTCAGTTGTGTGGATATGAGTTTGTAACCCTGGGGTTCTGTTGTGGTGTCCTCTCTCTAATGAGGACTCTTCCGCCTACTATAAGATTAGTAGATGAGTTGGACTCTTCCGCCTACTATAAGATTAGTAGATGAGAAGGCCTTGGGGGAACAGTCGAACAGATCTGTTCGCACTGTGGTGTTGAACTCTGCCTTGAGCAGAAAGGAACCCGGACGAGGCTTTGCCGAAGGGCAAAGTTTCGTCTGGGGAGGTAGACAGACCCTGAACCCGTTTATACGGGTTCTAAGGGAATATTTTTGGCCGAGCCTACGGAATTGGAGAACCCACGGTAAACTCGGCCTTGTGCCACATACATCACTCGTGGTGGCGGGGCTGTTAAATATTAACAGTCGAATAAATTCAACGCTGGGTCAACCGATACACACTCACTAGTCGTGTAATACTTTCCGGTTGTACTTACTGTTTAATATATGATATATCTGTAACACTTGTTTTGTTATTTCTTTAACCATTTACTTGGTCACAACAGTTTCACGATCGCAAAAGCGTGACACCCAGGGTTACAAACTCATATCCATACAACTGAATATATATATATATATATATATATATATATATATATATATATATATATATATATAGACAGACTGAGATAGATAGATAGATAGATAGATATGTACAGCTTGAGATAGATAGATAGATAGATAGATAGAGAGAGAGAGAGAGAGGCAGAGAGAGAGAGAGAGAGAGAGATGAACAGAAAACGAACTTTTGTTGTCGGTGGGATGAGGCGATCTCTTCTTCATTTCCAGCATTATAAATCTTCCTCTGTAGAGTAAGATCACGTTTTGTGTTGCAAAGGCTGTTCAAATTCCACATTTATGGGTGTCCATTTCCTAAGCAAACATTAGTCGAATACTACGTCAGTCTATGTGACTTTTAAGCCATTGGTGTCTCCCATATGAAAAGACCAATGAACCTTCGTGATGCGCCCAAGAAACCGTTGATGTAATCAGTCAAAATTGTCTTTATACAGAACCCAGAAGCGAAAAGAATATGGGAAAGAACACTGGATGAATGGACTTGTCTTAGTTCGTAGTTTCCTGGGTTTTTCTCAGCATCGATCTTCCTGAATACTTTGATTTAATTATCGAGCGTATATGAATTGTTTATTGTCATATCCAAATAAAAAAAAATCTTTCTGCGCCATCAATTCCTTTCAAATTGACAAATATGTTTGTTTTACCTGGTGAAGGCTTATTTGGTTTCAGATATACTGATGGCTAGAACACTGACCGTTAGATAATGCATGCCTTTCTTTGTATGGGTAATAAAATCACATTCACGTGCGTAGAGTCGATCTCATATAAAACTACTCATAACCATGAAGCAACGAACCTTCGCAAATGAAAAAGTTTGCTACCAATACACTACCTGATGTCCCAATCCTTAAAAAGCACCCAGAAAGCACCCACAATACAATATAACAAAAAGGGTGTGGGTCGAGGACGTGGCTCCTTTTTTCAGTGGAGGAAGTCGGTGAAAACTGAGATTTGAGAGGCTGGGGTTTGGTTTTGAGGTACACTCCTCTCTTGTACCACAATTGGAAGAACTTCTTGATAGCATTAATGAGCGCATCATGTCCTTAAGACAAATTTTTAACAAAGATCGTCGAGTAACTATTTTTAACGTTTATCCGCCAACTCTAGCTCAGATGATGCAAAACTCACGTTCTATTCACACTTGATGTATATTTTATGATCGTTTAACAAAGATGACAAGATTATTCTAATGAGGAACTTTAATGTCTGTTTGGGTACTGATAATGACACCTTGGATTGTTTGGGGCCCTATTGCGTTGGAAAAATGAATAGCATTTGACCTTTCAAGAGTTTGGCTTGAATATCCCTATCATTTGTTTTCGATTCAAAGTTAGTAAAATCCCAACTTTAACAAGGTCTAAAATGTGGCATCTTGTTGATTATGTTATTGTTAGAAAACATGATTTAAAAATCTCTGTAATGTCAGGTCTTTCCATGAGTCTGAATTTTGGACAGCCGTTCTCATGTTAGATTGAAACTCATGTTGCTGATTAAGGCCAAATCTAAGGGAAGTAGCCCCGATTCTGCTTAACCGGTTGAACATTTCCAAAGTTGGAAGAGACAAAAGTTAAACAGGAACTGGTAGAAAAAGGATCAATCCTGGCACTCTTTCAAAGACGTAATGTAAAGGTCTTCTGCAGACGGTCTCTCGGGTTTTCTCAAGATCAGTTTCATAAGAATAATGAAACTATCAAACATCTCTTGACACTGAAAAAGAACAGTGATACTTTGACGTTAAAAACTAATTTTCTGGCTCAGAAAGGCTTGAAGTTTAAAAAAAAACAGCTTCGAAACAGGAAATTAGGTATGGGGAAAACCTCCTTTTCATATTCAGATTGCCTTTGATAGCAATGATAGTAAGCTATTGTAGATTAGGTTGAGAAAAACTTTTCTTTTTTTTGCGGGGGGGGGGTTAAGGCTCCTCTTCACTCAAGGGATAGGATGTTTTAAGACAAGTGGGATCGCAAATCGACGATAGGATATTTCTTAGATTTGTTAAGTCAAGCATCGATTGTCAACAAAGATATATTTCATTAAATTGATAAAAGAACTGTGCTAGAAGATTTAAGTAACACCCGCTTCCCGAGTGGAAGTCTTCCATTCTATCAAAAAGCTCAATCTAGACAAAGTACAAGAGACTTGTAGTTTGTTTGCTAAACTCTTCGTACATGGCCGTGAACAGCTAGAAGGTCTATTGCACTCCTTCCTCAAATAGGACTACAATCTGCATCATACATACATCTGAAGATAGATAGATATGAAAAGATGGAGATAGATAGATAGATAGATAGATAGATAGATAGATAGATAGATAGATAGATAGATAAACATGAGTAGAGAAAGAGAGAGAGAGCGAGAGTGGAAGATTTAAAACGACTGAGATATTCCGCTGCTTCGTTGCTAATAGGGTAATAGCGTTATATTTCTTCGCCGACGGTAGTGGTCGATATTTGAGCCCGGGTAAAAGAAAAAAGAAATATGAATGGCTATATTTAAAACACAGCATTTCGCTAGATGAGTGCAACCCAATTTGCCTCGCCATACTCTCCGTATTTTCGCCATGCGCTAGACGAAGTTAATGAAAATGAAGAAGCTTGAATATGAAATCAGACTTTGCTGTAAAGACGAAAAAAAACATGGAAAATGTCGATTGATAGACCGTACCAAATGAATAAATCTTTAGACAATTTAAGCGACAGACCGAATAGGATCAGTGTGAAGAAAATAATACTTTTCAATAGATAGCAAGCTTCAGTAGTGTTGATCCGTATGACCATTGCATCACGCCGATATATATATATATATATATATATATATATATATATATATATATATATATATGCACAACTTTTAGTCAAGCTGATAATTTTTTCTGAATTCGTTCTCTTTTCTCACACACACACGCATATATATATATATATATATATATATATATCCGTATATATTCTTACGAAAGAAGAATATTGGGTATATATATATATATATATATATATATATATATATATAAAAAATTGGATAAATATAAGAAAATTGGATAGGCAGAACTTGTCTATCCAATCTTACCAAGTTTTGACTATACAATTTTTATTAACTTCTTCAAATTTCTGAAATTTTTATACAAAATTTTCATTATTATTGAATAAAATGAATTCTTGTTTAAAAATAATTCTTGCTGCATAAATACACCGTATATATATATATATATATATATATATATATATATATATATATATATATATATATATATATATATATATATGTATATGCGCGTGTGTGTAGTATGTGAGAGACTGAGAAAGCGTAGCTGGAATAATAAATTCATACGTAGACAGTTTTGTGATGAATTTTTTATATGAATGTTTCATAATATAATGTTCGATGTATGCAATTAATGGAATGTATTTAAATTTTTTTTCCTGTTGCCAAGTGTAAGGAGGATATTATCTGGTTTCATGTCAAACAAATGCGCCATTTGAAAAACGATATCGACAATGAAAACAAAGCAAAAATAAAAATGACGTCAAATGAATTTAAATGAATAACTATGAGTTTAGTTTCTGTCAAATACGTGACAATTTCATCATATTAAAACCAACAGGATTTGAAGGAGTTGAATCAGCAATTATTGATTTACACAAAAATAAATTCACTTAAAAAATAGAACACCGGATATTGGATTCATTATGCAGTATGGTTTGGGTGTGGCTTATGACTTAACTTCCGGTTTGAACTTGGTTAATATAGAATGCATATATTGGTTTGGAATTTCATCTCTTGGTCGAGGTCACAAATCTCGTTTGAGGATTTGAGGATGGAGATTTCTGTATACACATTTACAAAATAATTGCAATATTGGATATCGTTGCAGTAGTAAAATAATTGGTAGTTGATTTTGTTTGTGAATACATGAAAAAGTAAAGTACTTCTGTCAGATAGCAAACCAGCAAGCTGTTTCTCTGGGACAATGTCTACAAAGAATTTCTCACCTGTGGTTTTGCATTGATTTTTTTTTTTTGTTTATCTGTGTTGATTTTTCTCGTGTTTGATCCGAGCTGAAATGAAAATAAATGAAGTGTAAAAAAGTATAAAATGGAATTTTGTGTCATAACAATCAAATTATCAGGATTTGTTAATGTACTCTATCAAACTTAACTAAACCGGAAGTGAGTACAGACCCCACTAAATGCCACAATAATAATTGTGCTAGATAGACTAAGATAAAGTCAGTAAATAGGTATCAAATACAAACGTCATCTGGAAATTTTCAACTTATAAAATAATCTGGTAATTTTTTATTCCTGAAAGAAAATAATCGTGTCGGATAGAAAAAATGTTTGAAAGCGTACCGTACCAAATAAGCACTAAAGAGTGGGGTCGAGAAGGAAATAATCGTGCCGGTGGTGACAGACAGAAATGATCGTACAGGGATGAGAGGAGGAAATAATCGTATCGGGGGATCAGAAGGAATAAAGGGAGAGGACAAAAGGAAATAATCGTGCCGGTGGGGTGACAGAATAAAATAATCGCGTCGGCACTTGAATTTGGTACACAAGTGTACTTTTCGGTGGATGTTTCGTCTCTTGAAATTTGATGACCTACATAAATATCTGTAGGAAAAAATAAATGTTAAGTTGGCCTTCGTAGTTGGGAGATTGGCGTAACACAGTCTTCCTAAATCCTCATCCCTCTTCATTGTTGTTGCTTTATGCCAGACGAAACTAGGCTCGATAAATAAGCTCTCACCTGATTTTGCAGAATTTAATATCTTCATTTTAATTTGACTTCCAAAGTTAACGTCATTTGGTCCAAGTGCTGCTTGTATTAAGAAAGATCATTTCCTGTTGATTCGACCGAGGCGAAGATAAATGGCAATTCCTCTTTCAAAAGAAAAAAAAAATAATTACATCAACGATTTCAAAGATACATACTTAAAATCGACACGCGGTAATGTTTGAACCCAGGAAATTACGCTGTAACTTTTCAGCCTAAGAGAAAGTATTTTTAGGCTAAGTGCAGCAACTTCTCCTCAAATATAACATCAACGTCTATTTTAGTAACCGGAAGTTGTGGCTGTAGTTCATTATAATGGATGAGATTTGGATGTTTTGCCATTGTGCTGCACCGGATAACAATCTATTCTCGTAAACAATTAGTAATATATTGGGTTGGAACAAAAGTTCGTAGGCCGTGTTTGAAAGGTGAGATTCCAATACGCCTTTCTATACAATTCATACGTTCAATGTTTTCTTTTATATTGAAAGTGGAAATGGAAGGAAATGAGATGCATTTTCGTCATTTGACGCTCCTTTATCTCTGAAAAGGAAACAACGCTAAACCAACAGCAAAAATATATATGCAGTTTATGGATAAGGTGCAATAGCAGAAAGTTATTGCTCGTCCGTGGCTCGGTGGGTTAAGAAGTAGAAATTGTAATCTGGAAGACTGAGAACGTTCCAGCAAGTCCTCAACCATTGATAATGACTAAATCGAAAGGCTGATTAAAACAATTCTGGTCGCATGACACGGGATATCGCAGAGATACTCCAAATATCTCACATTAGCGTTGCACGACATTTGAAAGTATTTGGATACACGAATCACTACAATATTTGAGTGTATTCACGATTTAACGGAAAAAACTTTAATGGACCGTAATTTAATTTTCCATCAGCGATTCTTTGCTCAAATACAATATAAACGATCCATTTTTTTTAAAAAATGATCAGAAGCAATGAAAAATGTGTTGTTTACAATGCAGAGTCATAAATGTCCTGAGGAAAACGAAATGAGCAACGGTTAACTCAAATAAAAATGTAGGATTTTGAATGTTGATATAAAGATTCTTCCCACTTAGATGGTTGGCGCAATACAATGTATTATTTATCCTACTATGTGTGCCATATTAAGATACACCTAGTAAGTAATAATAACAAACATTTCCAAAAATTTAGGATTATTTTCAATTTTTAGGGCCTGTTGAAATATCAAATGGCAAACTTACATAGCATCATCTTCATTTTATAAAAGGAACGTTGAAAATTTTTAGTCGCTGGGGAAACTACTTGTTCGAGCCGCAAACTTTCTAACGCGTGTCATATAATTGCTCTACGAACGTACTTTATTATTTCTATAATAAAGTTTAAGACGACAGGCGATATGACAATAAGATTTGAGCAGAGATTTTGTTTTCTTTTATCATAAACTTATTATTTTGAGTGTATTCGTTAAACAGCAAAAAGGACAGGCCGTAGCGTGATTTCGGTTAGGGCAATGCTGTTAAAATACTACAACTTAAAGAATAATTTCGTATCCAATTTCAAAGCTAATTAAAGCCGGTGTTCGCTGATAATAATAAATTGTTTTTTGTGTTTTTGTTTCAAAGTTTTGAAAGAAAATCATGCAAACATTGAAAAAAGAATGCAACTGAAAGAAATTATAGATTTCTGCATAAGTTAGCTATGAAATAATAAATATTTTATATTACAGAAAATATTTTTATGTCGAAAAATAATTTCTACGAAATAAATGACGTATCATTTTTAAGCAAAAAAGATTAATCTTTTCATTTCTTTTTTTCCTCTTTCATCATGAACATTTGTAAATTTCATGACAAAACAAACAAAAACAATTTTTCTAAATTTTAAATATGTATCTTCTAAAAACCATTCAACGCATTTCATATTAAATGTTACTGAAAATGTAATTCGAGTTTGGCTAAATAGAGAATAGTTACCACCTCCACCAAACTGCATCATCATCATCATCATCATCATCATCATCATCCCTCTCTCTCTCTCTCTCTCTCTCTGGAGAAATATTTATTGGAATATTGCCTAATCCACATTCTTCTTCTTTTATATCCCTTCAGAATGTAAACGACCATGACTCTCCGCAACTTCCTGATTGTTGTTGCTCTAAGTAACTTTTAATCCTTTGCTGTTCCTCTCTGACTTTTTTCTGTGACCCCTTCATGCAAACTCATTAAATAGGTTACTCACCGTTTACTCTGCTTTTTCAGTCTTCTGTGTGTATTTTGAGTGTCAAATTCTCCATGCCCTCTTTCTTCATTGTGTGTTCCAGAAATTTTAGCTGTTTCTTCCTGATTAAGTCTCCTTGTCATTTTTATCATAATAATATGCATACATATTACACAACCGATTCAAAGTATGTCTTATTTTGTATTATTTCTGGAATTCTGGAATTCAGGTGTATAAGTTTAATTACATTATCACACATCAGGAAAACGAAATGTCTTTCATTTTTTGAGTTTACTCGCTAAATTACTGCCTAAATCGATCCGGATTGATCGGCCTATTGATTTATGTTGGGTGATAAAATTGATGAATCTATTTCTAAACGTAAGTTTACGACTAATCGATGTAGTTCTTTAAATTATACTTAAGGTTTCCCTGTTATTTAAATATTTATTAAACATAGCCAAGTCATGCAAAATACAACAATAGCGAAGACCCCAGTAAGGATTGAGTAGATTACCCGAGCTAAGATCTAGGAGACTAGCTTACTATTTATTTTATACGACAAATACCGTATGTAATTGAGACACATTGCATAATACTGGTTGGCAGTGATCAACACCTGTCATATGTGCATTAACTTACATTATCTATAATAAGATATTTCGTGATAAAATAGCTGGCAGGAAAATTGAGGTTTTCCTCCATGTACGTGATTCTCTGAAAAAAAAAAAAACGCATTAGACCATGTAACTGGTCCTGACTTACGAGATTTTTGTAACAATATTTTTTTCATCACTTCACCTCAAGTAAGGTAATAATGTCACTAAGACACAAAGTGTTACTGAGTGTGAAAGAATATGAGAAAAATAAAAAAAATTATTAACGAAAAGGGAATAAAAGAACCGGAATTAAGAAGACAAAAAATAACAACTGATATTGCATTTAAATGTTTGAAGATCCAATTTGACTGGATAGCAAAGACCCGGAAGAGAGTTCCATAAGCGTGGAGTGCGATAAAAGAAATTGCTAGCATAGAATTTATGGTTACATCCAATCATTTCACCTCTAAAATGACGAGACCTTGTTGTCAATCTAGTATTGCGCTAGAGATCCACAATACAAATCTCCATTTTCATATCATTAAAAGACGTTACGTGAGCGAGTAGTGAATTGTGAAAAGTAATGTTGCCCAATTAAAACCTACTACAATGTGTCAGTTGCGGAAAGACAGGAACAAACATTTAGTAGCCAGATCCGCTTTTGAAGTAGCAAAAATGTGACGTTTGGTCAATGGGCAAAACAACAATTGTATGTAGAAATAATTATGAAATATACGAAGACAAATGAACTCATCATGACACCCAGTCTGGTGAAGCGTATATCATACATAAATTTGGGTAAAAGCAGCAAATATTCTTGCTGGTGGAGGGTTCAGTTAGAAATAACTTTAAATCTCAACTTGGTATCTACGCTGATGACAACCATTTAACCCTGGCTCGATAGTAAGGCTTATCAGTCCGAGAAGGTCAAAATGGTAGCTGATGTCCAAAACGACCTTGTTAACTGGCGCAAAAAAACACTTCATTAATTTTCTGAGAGACTCCTCTTTGTTTTCCATCAGCCACGCTGATGATAACCTCCAGGAAAGTGAATCGTTGCGTCTTCACGGTCTAACGTTCTCAGCTTATATGAAGTGGAAATACTATATAGAATCCATTGCTAGGTCAGCTGCTAAGAAATTTGGTTTACTGTGTCGTGTGAGACAATTTTTCTTTCCAGAGTCTATCTATAAGTCTACCATTCGGTAATGCTTAGAATATTGCTGCCATATATGACCCGGTGCCCCTGTTATTTACCTTGAGCTCCTTGATAAAATACAAAGAAGAATCAGCAATATTATTGGTCCTGATCTGGCGGTTCAGCTTCAGTCACTTTCCCACCGTCGTAAGGTTGCTTCCCTGTGTCTTTTCTATAAATACTTTCATGTTAAGTGTTCGGATGAGCTCTTCTCTATGGTACCTAGATTTTTGAATCTAAGCGCATTACTAGACTGACGGAGAGATCTCATCAATTTACGGTTGTGCTAGCTAGATGTAGCCGTAACTTCTATACTGACGGTTTATCCTGCACTTCTCGTTTGTGGAACTCCCTTCCGGTTCTATGCTTTCCAGCCAACTTTAATCTACAAAAATTTAAATGCAATGTCAATCACTATCTACTGTAACCCTGATTACTCTTTCCTCTTTCCGCCCATTACTAATGTTTATGTTCCTAATTGTTCCACGCCCTGTAACCCCTTATGTCTTAGTGGCTTTACTGTCTTGCATGGGGTGATACCAATTAAAAAAGTCCGAATAACTTAACTGTTATGGTAATTTACCCACGCACGCATGGACTCTCCCAGCTATAAATAGGAGCAGGTACTGCCTTTTCGAGATGGAAGTTTCCAGCAGTTAGCTCTGACAGTCGGACCGAACATTCTTGCTTTAACACTCTCGGTTGTATATGTTTGTATTACTGTTTCTGTTAATATATTTTGGTTAACTCAATTCCTCTTTTGTGTCTTTACTTCTGACCCTAACAAGGTCACAACATTAACCCACTCTCCAATTGAGAGTATTTCTAAGTATCTCGATGTGGCACCCAAATCTGCCACATACTTCAAACTTAAAATAAGACAACTGTCTTGATACCGGTCATGATCCACCCAATCTACCCCCGTTGATGAACAGAGGGTGCACCAGACCCTAGGGTAAATACCCAAATGGTTATGTTCAGGCAAATAACTGGACTTTACTGTAACCCATCTTTTGTTCACTGAGTCAGTATTACTGGGGCTAAGGATTCAACTCACAACTACTCGGCCACCAATTGACAGCACGGAAGCTAGAATTTGGTGGCATAAATTTAACTTTTTTAAAAAATTATTGCCGGATAGTACGGCCTTGAATTCAGTGGAAACAGCGCTAGCAATAACTGAACAATAGTAAAAAAAAAAAGAAAAGAAAGATGAGAAATTCCTAGATATGAACAACGGAACAAGTCTCTCCTCGTAGATTAAATAAAAAGGCCACATCAAAATTCCCTGAAAATTAACTATATACTCTAAAGAGGGTTGAAGGGCACAATGGTCAAAATGTTATGATAATAATAGCAAAGATGAGGATATTTAGAATCGGGGGTTCTGTTCATATTATTGGTACAGTGTAAAATTCAACCCTGACTTTTTACAACATTATTGAAATTAGCTGTTATTTACAAATGTCGAGTTTGAAACTTTGCTTACTTCATTGATATCTGCATATAATTTTTTTTTTAATTTTCTGGATTTTCTAAAGATTCTTTTGTCATTATAGAATTTTAATTAAAGAAACCAAAGTCAACATGAATTTAAGTTTTTTTAAAACTTTCAAAAATGTTTCAAATGTGACATTTTTAAATAAAAAAGTCCAGATAATTTCTGTTTGAATTTCTGGGATGATGATTTCTCATTATTTCCACTATATATATTCAGAATAGGCTATTGGATTAAGTCGTTAGTTTGTGAATTTGATGACACAATAATTGTGAGTTCAATACCTGGGTCAGGTAGTGTGTACTTGGGCTCAGTGGAAACAGGGTAAACAATAACTTAGCAGTACTATAAATAAGAACTAGATGTGGGCAGTAGCACGAGAACAGTCTACCCTAGTAGATTAAGTAAAAGGTTCAATTCCCTAAACGTTATCCGGATCGACAGACACTTGAAAAGGACCGGAGGACACAATATCCTTTTCTATATTTCGAAATTGTCCTTTTGTTTCAGACATGCGCAAACTTACGGTATGACGTTACAAGTAAAAGCCAATTAACACTGAATTAAGTAAAAGCCAATTAAGAACTGAATATTACATATGCGAAATTTTAGTGTTTTTGTTAGGTTGCAAATTTCTGATGAACTGTGCAAATCAATGTATTTTAATTCATTTAGACTCATTTTTCATTGTTTGTATTTTTATCACAATGTTACGGTGTCTATATTTCCCGACCCTTCCCGTGTGTGATATTTTGGATTGTCGAATTTTGGTCGCTCTCGGGGGCTTCCCCTTGCAAATACATCATTCCGATGCCCCATGACTTATCGTGCTATGAACTGTCCACGTCTGACCCACGGTATTCCACTTTGTTCATTAGAACGCCACGTGTTCAATGGGTGAATCAGAGAAGGACAAATCCGGTAGCTTGCAGGCTCCTGAACCGGATATGACGTGTATGCGTGGTGAAACATGTACTACCAGACCAAGGTTCGACATTCAATAATACAACAGACCCAAGAGAAAGACCGGAGAGTGTAACGACCGAAAGGTAGTAATACAAACTATAACGACGAGGAAAGTTTAATTTAACTATTATACAATATATTTTTGTTAGTACGTTGTTATCTTTCTAATACTGTCTACATTGATTCAGGGACTTTTAACAGACAGGGACTTTTAGTCTAAAAATAATTGTTATTCTAATAATGACTTAACTTTTACTGCAAAGAATACTTGACCACTCATCGCCTTGTTATATGTTTTGTATTTTCAGTATTGTATGTAGTCCAGTCAAGGAATATAAATCCGGAAAAGATGTACCTTCATTGGGTGATTTTAGCAAACGTCATATATACCTCATTGCTCACTCCAGCAACAGCATTGGTAAGGATATTTTTCTTTAATACTTTATCGGCATTAAAACTTTTTTGGCTAACGACTACTTTATTGAGTCTCTAGTATTTACAAATGAATAACTCATACAATATAACATGTTATTTTTCTGTATATAATTTCCGTAACATTTTGAACAATTACAAGTTATCTCCCTTGCACTTTATATTTATATATTTAAAAAAAAATCAAGTCAAAATGACTTACAAATAATAAAGGTGCAGAAAAATATTTCGTCATTTGTTATGACATGGATAATCTAGTAACAATAAAGGGGCATTTTGATTATTGAACTAAATACATACATACATACATACATATATATATATATATATATATATATATATATATATAGGCATCGACAGAGATAAAAAATATACATAACACCCTACGTTGATTGCTCAAATCGGAGTTTCATGCCATTTGAAATCTTCAGGTGCAATTTAGTTTTGTTATTCAACATTTAGCAATTTTTCTTACACTGTAGGATATATACATATATATATACGAACGCTTGCTTGTACATTTACCTATATTTATTCACTTGATTATACACACAGTACACACACAAACACACGCGCATATATATATATATATATATATATATATATATATATATATATATATATATATTGTATTTGGGCAACAATACCTCTTTTATACAAGTTTCAATAAATACGACTGACAAGGTACTGCGATTAAGCTTTTTAGTTAATTTTTTATGTGTTTATATAAGTGTTTTCTTTTCTGGACAAAAATTGTGTAAAAATTACCCGAATTTTCTATATATCAGTGCGTTTTCTGCTATTCTATTAGGCATTATCGAGGATTTTTTTTTGTTTGTTTATCTGAAGGTGTAGATTTTTATACGTTTCTAGTGTAATGAGAATGTTTCTTTTTTATTTTCCAAACACGGTCAGTACATTGATTCATAGTTGATATTATCGAGTGGTGACTTTTTCTTTTTTTTTTTTTATTATTAGTGCTTCCATTATTTTTAGTCGTTTTTAACATGTGAATAAGTTTATTATACTTGTATTTTCTACAAGTATGTTGCGGATGGATTTTGGCAAGTTTCCGTGTATGTGTAAATGATTCCAAACTGAGCTATGGTCAGAAATGTGTAACGTTAGTTTTCTTGATAGACATGCAGTAGTATGTCCAATATAATTATTCATGAATTTTGTTTGATCAGGAACACAATTCCTTAAGGGGCTTGTGAATTCATAAATAATATTGGTTTTCTGTAAATTGGATTTTGAAGGTGAGTTGTTGCTGTTGATCATAAGGTTAGCAATTTTATTTTTTTATCGTAGATAATCTAATTTTCTTGTTCTTGTCGACTGGTGTTGTTTATTTCTTTATAATGTTTCTAACATGGCCACAGTATACTGACTGTGTATGGACATTTTTTATAGAAAAGAAAACACTTATACGAATACAAGAAAATAACATGTTCAACTGTAGTATCCAGTCATTTGTCTTTAATGAAACTTTTATATATATATATATATATATATATATATTATATTATCTTAGCCTAGCATAAGAGTAAGTGGAAGGAAATGTAAGCTAAAAACATTGTGTTGTGTCAAACGTAAATGTTGAGAGGAAGCACTTGCCCTAAAAATCACCCTTTGAAAACTAAATTTGACCTGGGCACGAATTACTACCACTGACGCCAAGAAGAAATCAGGACTTTTTTCAAAATACACACACATACGCACGCAGACAGACAGACACAGACACACACACACACACACATATACACTCATATATGTGTGTGTTTGTATGTGTATGTACAATTATCTGAATCTACAAGTTACCGCGAAGAGTTGATATATAAGCCCACATTGTTCTCTCTCTCAGTTTCTTTCGATATATATATATATATATGTATATATATATGTGTGTGTGTGTGTGTGTGTATATATATATATATATATATATATATATATATATATATATATCAGCAAATTTACAGGCGTATCTATGCATGCTTGTACCTAAAATATGACCAAATGACCAAACATGATTTGACTGTTTTTATTGTCCCCTTCGTGGTCAATTTTAGAATTTTGTCACAACTCTCTCAACTCTCTCTCTCTCTCTCTCTTTTTTTTATCTTAAATGTGCCTTACATTTTCGTTATTTTAAAAGAATTGAGCACATTTTTTTAAATTAAGCCGTTCTTTTTTGTCGAAGGTTGAATTTTTGTAAAGTATACACGCACACGCACGCGCGCGCACACACACACACACACACACACACATATATATATATATATATATATATATATATATATATATATATATATATATATATAAACTCTCTCGTCGAATTCGACGTATGAAGGTCAAGCAGATCAATTCCTAGGAAACCGGCAGCCCGGCACCAGCACATAAGATTTGATTATAGTGGTGAAGGTTTTGTGCTGAACCATCCACACTTTTTGAAGGGCCGAATACAGAGACCTGGTGCACCACGTGCCACAAGGTCCCCAAACCACTCTCCGCAGGTTTTTAAACCAGAGTTGTCCTCCTAGACCAGTTGCCATTCAAGGCTATAGAACCCAGTCTGTTCTGCTATTTACCCATAGCTGAAGGGAGAAGAGGATTCATACCTTTCCCAAGGGTATTATCACATAAGTGAATGTAATGGATTCGACTGGAATTCGAACTCGGCTATCCGATTCCTCAATCCAAGCCGCCGCTATCCATTACTTCACCGTGCCTCTTTGAGTATATATATATATATATATATATATATATATATATATATATATATATATATATATATATATATATATATATATATATATATATAAAAAAATTAAACATTAATATACCATGATCATATTTTATTCCATTGAATCGTAAATACATTCCAATTCATTAGACCTATCGTATTTACGATTCCAATGGAATAAATTGTGACCATGGAATATTAGAGTTTAAGCCTTTTATTATATCCTTACTCTGTCCTGACATTGAGTTCTACCTGGATTCTATCCTCTTGAATTATTTTTTATACAAATATATTTTGGGTATGTATATATATATATATATATATATATATATATATATATATATATATATATATATATATATATATATATATATATATAAAATTATAAAAATGTTCCCGATAACCTGCTTTTGGAAACTAATGTTGAATAAACAAGGAAAAAGTTTTTCAAATGAAAATGCTGGAATCTTTTGATCAATTCATAAGTACGAATTGGTACTAAGAAGTCGCTCCGACCCACTTCTCCAAGAAATTTCCAACCGGGAGTGTAAGGAAATGTTTCTTAAATAAATCTTAATCAAAAGGCGACAACACTTAAGTTTCCTGGCACAACCAAGAAAGTTGGCAACAGATGTTCATCGTTATCGTTACTTTTAGAATAAATATCTTTTTTTTCTTCTTGATTTTGTTACCATTCTTTTAAGTGTGTCCTTCAGTGTCGTTTATTGTGTGTGTCCACGAGGTGGAGTAAACAGATTTATAATCACAAACAGCGACAGAAAAATTTCTTCAAATATTCAACTTAGTTGATAATTAGTCAGCTTAAGTCTTTACACTTTCTTCCGGTCGCCATTTTTCTTCAGTTATTTATGCCACTGGGCTCGCAGGCGCTTTTATTTTAATGAGCAACGATGTCTTGGTTTGTGAATAAGTTTTGTTATTCAATAGGAGGAAAATTACCACAAAAATACCACTACCACAAAAATACCGATATATGCAACCATATATAAATCCGAAATTTAAAAGTTAATCAGTTTATTGGATGATCGCAAATAGCGTGAAACCCAGGGTCACAAACTCACATGAATCCAATTAAATATGTTAGTTTTATCACTGATATCGAGCGCTTTCCAATAAGTACCGCGCATATATAATATATAAATAATATATATAAAAAATTGCATATATATATATTTATATACATACACATTTTACACACACACACACACACATACATATATATATATATATATATATATATATATATATATATATATATATATATATAATCCCTCTTTTATACATGTTCCGTTAAAGACAACTGACAAGGTACTGCGATTAAGCTTTTTATTAAATTTTTCTTGTGTTCGTACAAGTGTTTTCTTTTCTGGACACGACATGTGTAAAAACTGTCCAAAATTATTTCCCCTCCCCTCGTTATTGTTTAGCGCGTTTCCCCCTTTTTTTCTGCTTTTCATTTTCGTTACTGTTCTTTTCGTTAATTAATTATCCAACGATTGTCTCCTGATGAGATGTTGGTTGAAAGGGCCTTAGAGACTAATAAAATTAAAACTAATAAATTCCTAGTTTTTAAAACTGTATATATATATATATATATATATATATATATATATATATATATATATATATATATGTGTGTGTGTGTGTGTGTGTGTTTGTGAAAGGAAACCGAGTTAATATTTAGATATAGTCCCTTTTAGTCCCTTAACTCGATTTGGTAGGTAATTTTCACTATTTCAAAATAAATTAATTCAACAAGAACATTGATTAACAGTAAAATAATAAAGAAATTTTATGTATATGGTTTAAACAAACAATTGAGATTTTAAACACACAAGTTGGAGTAATTTAAAGTTTGTAAAATAAAGAAAAAGTTTTGAGTGAAATGAATATTCTTTTCAGATGTTTAAGCTTAACTAAAAGGGGGTCTATATTTAAGTGCGGAAATAAGAGAGTAGATTTACATACAGTGTGTGTGAGAGAGACAGAGAGAGATATATAAAAAGAGAGAGTTGTGGGGAGTCAGTTAAACTTTCAGCTGACCCTTTCGACATAAACTGGTCGGTAAAAGTGAGTAGACGATTGAACACAGTTCCTTTTAAGCCACCGTTATCCAAAGCATAATCCCTCTTAAGCCAGGGCTTTTGGGCTGCCGACTTTGCCTATATTTCCACCAACTAGCTTCGAGTTTAGGACTTTTCGCAAACAAAATAAATCGATTCAATTGGCCGATTATGCTTTATCTTTATCACGTGACTCCGTCCGTGCGGAATATATTCAATGAAACTGATGAAAATAGATGGCAATAATGTTATTTCTCATATGGTTATATGTTTGTTCTATGCATGTAAGACTTGAATTCCTTACCGGCGACGCAAGAAAAGGCTGAAGCAATTTCACCAATAGTGTCTCCATCGTATATTGGGTATCCCGTGGCAAATGAGTGATGCCGGTGTCCTCAAACGTAGTCAGTCTACGAGTATAGAATCTCAGCTAATTCATCGCCAAATGCGATGGAGTGGTCATGTAGTCAGGATGAAAGACGATAGGGTCACTAAGCAGTTTATATACGGTGAATTGAACGACGGCAAAAGACCAGTGTACAAGCCGAAGTAGAGATACAAAGATTGCATCAAGAACAGTGCAAAATAACCGGGAAAACCTTGCTCTAGATTGTTCATCGTGGAGGAGAAAGCAGCACACAATGGCAAGAGAGACTTTGAACAGAATCATGTTGCAGGTGAAAAATACGAGAGATTCACAGAATTTATGCAACATCTACTGCAAAACACGTTGGCACATCTCTGCAAGAGAATGTAACATCCGAGCAGTACTGAAAATCTATTAAAGTATTAGCATAACTACACAAACATTTGTTTATGGGTCTTTCATTTTATCGCAGTTAAAATAGCATGTTTGTCTTTGTAATTTGCCCCTAAAGATGATCTTAGAAAAGCTCGAAAGTACGTGGATTAAAAAAAACTACAGCGCCTTCCTTAGTATATTTCATTTCAATATCAAGAAACTAATAAGAGAACATGAAAGGATAAATATGAAAATAAGTAGATACAATATCTATATTATTCAACAAAACACACACACATATATATATTTATATACATACATATTATATCTATGTATATCTTTATCTCTGTATATATATATATATATATATATATATATATGTTTGTTTGTATGTGTGTCTGCGCATGTGATACTTTGGTACATGTTCACCATTGTGTATGCTCCATAAGGACTGAACATATTTAACTTTTCATATAATCGGTTTGTTTTTTGCCTTATCCGATTCAAAATTTTCTTTCTATCTACCTATATTCTGCATCATTGACATGCCCACCCGCTCAAAAAGCACAAAGCGTTTCCTAGGCAAGCTGATTAAATGTTAGAATTTCGATTTTGCTTTTGAGTTAGGGTTGCGATTAAGTTCTCATCTGGCTCCCGATTAATTTAACTATGCATATTTCTTTTTTAATTACCTCGGAAAATGTGAGGATAATTATATTCTTTTAGATTTTAGTTCAACTCAACACAATCATACTGATTCATTGTTGTTGTTTTTTTGAATAAAGCTATTTAATAAACTAAATATGACTGTAAACTAGCCATCTTGAATTTCTCCACCCGAAATCAAAACGGATTTATTTATTGTAGATATGTCCCTAATGTAAAGTAATTTATTTGCTCTACTGGCAACAAAAGCACGAAGCGTTAGGCCATTCAAATGTTTGTCTCTTTTTTGTAGGATCTAAAATAATATTAAAGTTGTGAAATGTTTTACAAAATGACCATTTTCTTCTTGGGCCTTCTGCATATAAACAAAATAAAAAATAAACATCGTGAGAATTTTGAAGAAGACCAATATTGATTTTATGATGTCTTCGAAACAATATAAATTTAATCTCATATGAAGATTAGGACCTTTTTTTCTTTTTAAACTATTAAGGGCACACGGCATTCTTTTTATTTTTTTTATCACATCCTGGCAGTGGGAAATGCAAAGGGATCATATATAAAAGTGGTTTTGTCTCTCTCTTTTCTAGTCTGTTAATGAAACGAAAACGACATTTGAATTTGAACCCAGTTCGTTGGTTCCGTCTGAAAGGTAATGGCTAAATGTCTCAACTCGTATTTCATTCAAACAGCACTGATGCCAACACTGATGAAGATTATTTGGAAGAAACAGTTCGAACATTTGCAGAATCAACTATATTTTCCTGCACTTCTGGCCTCTATCTCTCACTGACAATGTTATTTTGAGCGTTCTTTGATATTTCATTTATTTGTAATGAATCAATAGTTTATTTGGGATTACACACTTATTATTTCGGTTTACGCCCTTATTATCTCTGATTACGCCCTTATTTCGGATTACGCCTTTATTATCATGGATTACGCCCTTATTATTCGAGATTACGCCCTTATTATCTTGGATTTCGCCATTAATCGACTTTATGATTTTATTTCAATCTCAGGAGAGGCGATATAGTAAATATTTGGCGCGTTTAGTAAAGTCATAATCACTGAAACCAAATTTCCCAAAACACCTTAAATATATCTCGACTACACTAATCTGGAGTTAGTAAACAAATTTCACCAATAAAATTTCATTTCGTTATAACTTATAAGTCATTTATACTTACTTACAGTCAGTGTTGTTCGATTTCTATTTTTTTTTTTTTTTGATTGATTTCATTGAGTCGCTTTTTACGGTTTATCAACCCTTCGTAGTTTATTTAAAGCCCCAAAGTATTTTTAGATTATAAGAATTTTTTTTAGATAATAATGGTTTAGCGATACAAGTCTTACTAATTAACCTATGTTTGGGGGAGAAGGGATGGATTCTTACCTTTCTCAAGGGTATTTTCGGGTAAGTGAATATAACAAACCTAACGGAAATTTGAACTCAGCTCTCCGATTAGCAAATCTGAGCCATTATCCATTACACCACTCGCATAGCAAATCTTACAGTACCTGGTATTCTCAAGCGGTCGCCCATCTAGGTACTGACCAGGCTCGACGTTGCTCAACTTTGGTGATCGTACGGAAATTAATGTTTCAACGTGATGTGGCCGTATTTCAGTATTACACATGTTAGAAAATCATTTTATCTTATAAAATTAGATGCAAAACCGGAAAATGAGTAACCAGCATTCGGTATAGTTTTAATGAAAGTCTTGCACAACTTCTTTTTCCTATGTTTCATCATTTCCAGATGATGGGACAGAATCAGGGAGTTTTAAGTTCATGCTTTTCTTAAGAAAATATCAATAATCAAAATCTCAAACTGAAATCAGTTTGCCAATTTCTTTTGTGGAATTCGTCCGACTAGAATTTATACCACAGCTTTTATTGCAAAAGATAAAACGTGTCCGACTTGTACCATAATTTGGGCTGTACATAAGTGGATGTTTATGAATTAATTTCAAATGAGTATGTTCTTTACGTTTCATTCATGCAGCAAGGTTAACTTGGCGAAAATAGAGTTCTGTTATTGAGTAACGAACTTTCATATTAAGTTTTTGTAGAAACTATCGTATGTAAGCGCTCAAATATATGCATACAGACAATACCGAAGCCAAACATTCTTTTGCTGGTATGAAAACTAGAAAAATCAACAAAAATGATCTAAATAAATCTTGTAACATGTCTATGGTTATATATATATATATATATATATATATATATATAAAAATAAAAGTGAACATTGAAGTCAGCACTCAGAGGAGACAGGCTGTTTCATGCTAGATGTAAAACTCCTACGGTTAAATGGAAAGTTTTTTAAAAAAAGCTAGAATTTGTAAATCCTTAAATGACCCTTACTTCTTATGCTTACACAGGAAATTAGTAATGAGTAGATTTGCTGATAAAAAATCTCTATTGAACAAAGGAAGTGAATTAACTGTAAATTGTAGGCATAGCTTGCCTTTCACCTTACAATATGGTTAAACTTTAAATTTGGTAGTACTGTTTCATATGGTTATAATTAGTAAATAATTTGCGGTGCACCTTCTATGAATGATTATTATGTTATTTTGTTTATTTGAAATTAATATAGCTATGTATTGCTGTTTAGTCGGCATTATCAACATCTTGTATGAATATTGCACATTTTTTATTTTTATTTTTAAACACTTAAGTTGCATTTACTGGTTTCTTAAAGAAGCCTTTTTATTATCAACTATAAAATATATGTTACAATTAGCTATACATTTGATTATCTTCCTATCCCTGCCGTTAGCTTCTTTCATGACCTTGTCTAGGATAATATTTCAAACCACATTTTACCATGATCAAATACCCGCCTTTTTTAAATTAATTTTTAATTTAGCGTAGGTCCAACACCTAATTGGTTAATCAGGGTAAACCCACAAGCCTCATTTTGTTGTTATCTGGTTTTGAAATTTAAAAATAATTTTTTAATCACCAGTTATTTACCATCGCCTGAAGAGGCACAATTTTAGTGCTGAAATATGAAAGCTATTGTGTAGCGATTTTTAACGTTTTTGTTTTAATCTCATATAATAAATAATATTAAGCTCTACGCTGTATTGAGCCCTTTTTTTAAAAATTAAATGCTACAGAGAGTGTAATACTCCATTTGTTCTTATCCCATAACTGTAGAAATATATATATATATAGATATATATATATATATATATGAAGATACATACATACATATATATATATATAGATATATATATATATATATATATGAAGAAATATAGTTTGAAGGTGTGCTATATTTATGGGATAAAGTGCTCCGTATCAGAGATAGAGCGTATGTAAATATAAAAGTGAACATTGAAGTCAAAACTCAGAGGCGACATACTGTTTCATGCTAGACGCAATCGTCTGGTTTTTTAAAATTTTAACTAAATAATTATGTCTTTTTATAATTTTTCTAGATTATCGGTGCAGGTATAGCTTAATTTTAGTGTGATTCTGTTAAATATTTTACTGGGTGGATTATTTCTGAGGAAATCCTTATCAATTAAATGAAGAAATATCTCCCCAAATTTAGTAATAACCATTTGGTTAAATGGATGTGTGTAGCAATTGATTTTTCTATTCCTATTCTTTTTCTTCGATCATTATTAAGTTGTTTATATATATATATATTATTTCGACTAATGAAGATCCAACAAACTCATTCATTTTTGTGTGTGTCGTATGTGACACTTCAGTGCCGTTAGTGACATGCAAAGAAGTCCACATATTGTGCAACAGCGAGGATCTTGGGAATATTTGTTGACGCTTTTCGCCGTTGTCTTTCGTCTCTTAGCCGGTCAATACGACTGATTTCAAAATTTTTGATATTACTCTGGCACAAATATCTCCAGTTATTTCTATCCGGGGCAACTCGCTCGAAATTAGTATGAGGCACATTGACAGCTGAGAAGTTATTCTTTAGCATGTCTTTATACCTGAGCCACGGCCGTCCAACAGTTTTTTGTCTACTGTCAAGCTGGCTATACATGAGGACCTTAGGTATTTAGTCATCATTCATCCTTAGAGCATAACCAGCCCAGGGAAATTGTGACTGCATCAGGAAAGACACAATTCCACCAATGTTGCATTTTGCGAGAAGATCAGAATTGGACACCATATTGTTAAAAGTATAGCCACAAATCGCGCGGAGACAATTTTTGTAGAAGACATCCAGCTGATTGATAAGGGACCTATATGAGGTTCACGATTCTGAGTCGTACAACAGTGTGGTCCAAACGGCTGCTCTATAGACCCATTTTTTGTCCAATATTGTATCTTGTCTTATTATATATATATATATATATATATATATGTGTGTGTGTGTGTGTGTGTGTGTGTGTGTGTGTGTGTATACAGGGTGCGATGGATAAATAGTCGTCTATATTACGCAAAAATGAAAATAACATTGACATCTTATTTTAACAGATATACTTACAAAAATTACACAAAAATACCTTGAAATACTAAAGTGTAAAGTTATTCAATAAAATCGCCATTGGCTTTAGCCAGGGTCTCCAGATGCTTCGGAATCTCCTGCAACTCTTCTGAACGGTCTCGTTGTTGGTGAATGGTGCCATAACTCTTGCTTTCACTTCATCTTAGGTGTTAGAAGGTGTTTTGTTGATATCTCGCTCAACTGCGCACCACACATAATAATCAAGGGGTTGCAGTCTGGGGAGTTAGGTAGCCAGATGTAAGGAGTGTTGTGGTTGCAGAAATTGTCTGACAGCCATGACTGGGTTCTCCTGCTAGAGTGGCATGGTGCAGAGTCCTGATGCCAGTCATAGTGTTACCCAGCAGGTACTCTCTTGACCCTGGGCTGCACTATTTTCTCAAGGCACTTGATGTAGGCCTCGGTGTTGTGTCTGAGACCCTGTAGGAAGATGAGTGGAGGCATAACGTCGCCATCACTAGGGATCCCTCCGATCACTGTCGTAATCACCATTAGACTCATACAACTCTTTCCGAATCCTCTGCACTATCCTCAGATTGACATCCAAACACTGAAATGTCCGTATTGTAGCTTCCGGCGCGAATATCAAGTAGTACGGCACGCCGTTTCCAAATTTCTGGCGGAGTGAATTGCTTTATGGCGCTCCTTTTCTCACAGACGATGCCTAACTGATCCTACTGTACTCTGCAGGCAACAAAATAAAAAACAACGCACATGCGCGAAATTAGAAATATGAAATGGCGACAATTTACTCATCGCACTATATATATATATATAGTGCGATGAGTAAATTGTCCCCATATATATATATATATATATATATATATATATATATATATATATTCTTAATGAATCAAATGTATATCTATCTAATACAAAGTGTGCATTCTTAAAGAGGTCAGCCATAAATTAGAACCTTTTCACACCCCGCTGCGCTGGTTGACTGCACAAAGATGAAGATAGAACTCCCACTAGATAGACACACATACACAAATACAGATACAAACGACCATTCGATGCCCACTTAGACATACAAGCTGAACGGTTTGCTGACACCTTCAAAATTCCCTTAAGAAAAACTAAAGACTTTGAAATTGAAGAATTTTTGAGCTAATATGGAATGACGTCAAATGCAAACGTCACCACGAAAATGTCTCCTACTGAGTTCACGTTTGCTACGAAATTTAAATCCATTTTCGAAAAATTACTGCCAATGAATAAAAAGAGAAGTCGACGATTTGAAACTACCAGAGCGTTTTAAATCGTCGATAAAGTCTTCTTTAAAAGCTTTAAGGCCGGAAAGGAAAATTGACAAGAAGGAAAAATTATTCGACGCCTTTTAGTATGATGTACGTTGCCGAAGGTGAATGATTTCAACACAGAGAACATATCAATCAATTGAGGTCTATATATGCACAGAATAAGCAGCTAAATCTCGAGCTAGCCATTCACCAGGGCACTTCGACGTGGCGTAGTAGTTAGCAAGTTTGTCTCGCTAGATCAATTACGACTGATTAGTGAGTTCGATCTTCACTGGGTGCTCCACACGTTCGGTCTTGTGCCACATCTAAGCTATGCTTAAAAAAATCAGAGGTTTTCTTTCCGGATTCTTCAAGAGGGATTGTCAGAGGAGGCGGAGATGGGCAAGGAGTCCCGTCGGAGTCCTGTCGGAGTCCCGTCGGAGTCCCGTCGGAGTCGATGCTGCGGTTGTAGTATCTGTTCTGCGCCAGAGGCCTTCTCTTCTCCATTGCGCCCCCTACAGTTGCGTGACATGTTACTAGCTTAGACAAGCTTTGACCAGCTTAGACAAGTTAGACCAGCTTAGACCAGCGGTCCGAGTGGAAACACTCGGGTCCGCACGTTAAAAACCGACTTTGTCTTACAACCTGACTCAGCGGCGGGGGCGGTCAAGTAAATCTCGAGCTAGCCGTTCACCAAAACTCTGTTTGTCGGACTCTCTGCTTTTGGGCGGAGAGAAACTCGGGCGAGGCTCAGCCTATGGGCAAATCTCGTCTGAGGAGGTAGATAGCCACCCGACCCCATATATGCGGGGTCTACGAGGAATTTTTGCCCGAGCGTACCCGGAAATCCCCACGTTAAAACCGTCCTTGTAACACATCTCGCCTTGTGATGTGGTCACGGGTAAATACCGAGCTAACCAGGAGCGAGCCTTATATCCTTACTACAGAATTCAATAAGGCTACGTCGACTCCAAGCGACATTATATTTCATGATTGTATTATCTTCATTCAATATGTTACGTCTTCATACACACACACACACACACACACACACACACACACATATATATATATATATATATATATATATATATAACTGTATGTGTGTGGTGCGAGCGTGCATGCGCACAAAAGAAAGGCATCAGCCTTTTAATAAAATCCATGTTACGAAGCATTTCAAGGATTTGATTATAACGAAGTTATCTTTTACACCGTTCAGCTCCGGCGTTAAAGCCATTTTCAACACTGTCCGAACTTTTTAAATAAACACTGTCTTTGCAGTTTCCCTCTGCATCTGTGTGGATGGAATCGGAGATCCGAAATCGGTGGTTAATCAGGACAGGCAATTGGGTGCGTTCGTTTAAATGGTATTTCCAACTTCTAATCTATTCGTCATAATTTAATCTTGACTCGTGGCTCCAAAATTTTGCTCCTCGGATTTTTCATAGTTATTTTTATTTGCTGCTGAGATTTTTATCTCGATAACAAAGTTTGCTGGAGTTTAAAATCATTAAAACGAAAGAAAATAAAATATAAATGTAGATTGGGTGGAGCCCCCGATTTTGCGCAAATAACAGTAACTGAATACGTCTTTTTTAAAATAATTCATTTAAAAATGTTTTGTAATCAAATTGGATAAACTTTAGCGGAGGTGGAGCTCACCAGTTTATCTAAGGTGGATTTACGGATATAATTCATTTAAATATGTCATCGTGGCCTTCTCCGTCAAAGAAGAACAACGGTAATGGTAGATGGTAAGGGTAATAGTTGCCGTTTCCTCATAAGGAAACATTCGGCATCCATTGACCGAGCAACCAGTGCTACTCGAGTTAGGCTTTTCTTAAACTCCCTGGCTATCGGCATGAGATCGAAGTGTAGTATCTGTTCGTCTTATCTGTAATGGTAATTGTAATATTAGTCGTTTCCTTATAAGGAAACATTCAGCATTCATTGACCGAACAGCCAGTGCTACATTTGGTTGAAACTTACAAAAGTTTTTTCTTAAAACAATTTTTCAGGAAAAATAGGTTTCTCAAGTCCAATGTCATTGCTTTTCCCAGTACTGGTGGAAGTTTCCTTCCTAAACTTTTGTTTGAAGTGGTGTGGAACGTCAAAATCTTGCTTATGTCATTATTTTCTCTTTGAGTTTTATGTGGTATCCATTTTAGGTGTTGCTATTGTTGGAAGACCTCAAGTGAATAGGCCTCTGTTATTTGGTACAGTTCTTTGTGATTCTGTAGCCACAGTCCGAGAGTTTCAAAGAAAGCTGGTCCTCGCTAAGACCTACCGGCTACATTCGCTTGAAGCTATTTTTAAACATTGACCTGAGATGGCGGTTGTATACAGCTGACAGTTTAGGTATTTCTGGACGAGTTTAGCGTCATGCATTAGGTTGAGATATGAAAGACTCGATCCCAAAACATTGCTACACACACACCCTGTCGCCTCCTGAGCCGTATTGGATAATTATTTCTGCGAGGGACTCAATCTATAGCCGTGCCAAAATCTCCGCTCAATGTAAATCGACATCCATAAGGAATGTCGAGAAATCAGTTTTCAGAAATACTTCTTCACCCAGCTGACACGTTCTTCTTTTTTATGTTTACTTAAAGGTGGTAGTTTGGTTGTTTTATGTCTTTAATTAATGTTCTTTTTAATATTCTGCATGTTTACATTTGCGAAAACCGCTTCTTCAAATATTTTATTGTTGGTCAATTCACTTTTCTTATTACTCTTTATTATTCTGAAATTTCTCTTTTGTTCTTAAATCTCGTTTTTCCTTTTTTTTGTCATTTTTTTCTTTATGTTATGATATCCCATCTTCTACTATTTCGCAATTTCTAATGATGCCTTCTCATCATTCAATAACATTGCAATACCCTGTTTCTTTTTTAGTTTTTATCTTTCTTACGACTCATGATAATTTTCTATATCTGAAATTTAATATATATATATATATATATATATATATATATATATATATATATATAATTAGGAAGAAAAATATAATTATAAAATTATATATATATATATATATATATATATATATGGGAGACATCACGGGATCTAAAAGTCCGCTTCTACGAACCCAAGAGAGACTTGCGTTTGGACAAACAATCTAACTCTCTCGTTCTGCATCGAAACGATGCTGGACATAACTTTGATTTTACTAATGCCACCCTAATTAAAAAAGAATATAATTCTTTGAGGAGAAAATACTTTGAAAACATCATAATAATATTATTAACGACTATAAACACACGCCTAAAACATTACATCACTGTCTTTCTTTGAAATCCATTCTTAAAGAATCTAACTTATATCTACGTAATACAAAGAATACATTCTTAAAAAGGTCGGTCAAAATTAGAACCTTGTGACAACCCGCTGCGTGTGTTGAATGCACAAAGATGAATATAAAACTCCCACTAGACGGACACACATACACAATTTCAAATACAAATTACCATCCGATGTCTGAATCAGTTCTCATTGGTCAAACACATGTGTCTAACCAGTGAGAACGGACCCAAACATAATTGAATATACCAGTGTTTCTGTTTCTTTGTCCCAGTTCAGCCAAGGGGGAAAGCCTGAACAAAAAAATGCCAAATTTTCAAGGGGCTTTGGATTATTTATTCTAGGTACCTCCACCAATTTCCGGTACCTTTCGATACTTTGGGTTTAAAATATTTTTTTTAAATGTAAAACATTCTGAAAGCTTTCTTGTTAGCTTTAATTGAAAGTTAAATGATTAAATTTACTATTCCACCAAAAATAATAATCTGGTTTATTTCAAATAGAAATTATATTGATTGGAATCTCAACTTTGTGGTGGCTTTCAGAAAATCATTGAGATTCGGCCATTTTTTACACATTTTGGCGCATATGTAAACAAAAAGTAATTCTCTGCTTTAAAAATCTTCCAAAAATAAAATATACTTTTCTGAAACTTTATTTGAGGAATATTAGCTGATTAAAGTATAATTAATCTGATTTGAAAGAAATATTAAGTTGAAAATAACAGAGAAATAGATTGCTTTTATTTACGCGCTTTTCTTCGGTCATCAATCACTTAACAAGTGCTAGAAGGTGTTGATAGATTTATTTGTTGTTCCACGGAGACTTTATGACAGGTGAGCGCCTTTTTTTATATAATTTTTAAGTACTCAGTAATCTTAAAAATGTTGGAAAATATTCTCCGTAATCTAATTTAAGGAATGTTGACTTTAAATTGACCATAGTCATCGCTCTTATTTTCTGATAATGTCGTTTATGGTTGACCATACTTTCAAAAAGGGGCACGTTAGATAATGTACATATAATAATTAAAAATTAATATAAAAATCTTGATGCAAAACGACTTTATTAAGCTTTTCAATTTTTGACTTGTAAATATAGTTTTCACATAATAACAATATCACGCAAAATACATACAGTAATGCAGAATTTTAAACGATTTAAATATTATAAATTATAATTAAAAAAAAACTGAAAATTATTCTTGTAAAAATTCATTAATCATCGAAATTTTTTAAGACAATATAGAATCTTAATTATAAAAGCAATTAAAAGCTTTCCTAATTAAATAATGTCATAGTTGCATTTTTTATTTTACGATTGGGAGCATATTTTCCGGAAATGTGTAGTAGTTTGAAAAAAAAAAAATGATGATTTACATTCTCCAAGGTGTCTTGCTTTTAACTAATAAAAAAAGTACATACATATGTTAATTTCTCGAAATTTCATGAAATTAAGTAAGCGGGGGTAACGTATGTAAAGAAAATATTTTTTTACCAAGATTTTATTTAAAAAAACTTTTAAGTAATTTAATTTATTTGGGAACAAGTCCTGAAAGTTTCATTAAAATCCGACAATTATTTGATTTTTGCAAGAATTTCCAAATTAATGTATTTTTCACCTAAAATGACGCTAAAACACTAATCATAAATAATACCTCGACTGCTGACGTAAGAAAACAGGATTTTTAACCAAAATTTCAAACATGCTAGAAATGATTAAAAAATTTAATAAAATAATAAAAAATACTTTACACTTTCCTCTTAATAATGACATAAACATTTTGACGATAAAACTTTGTTTTTTATTAAGTTTGGGACCTTTTTTCATCATGCCATACTGTCTTCCATCGAAATAGGGGAAGTACCAAATTTTTACCATTGTTATTGGCATTTCTTTTCATTCACAGCATACCCCTTAAAATTTTCCCTTTTTTTTTTTTTTTTTTTGTTTTCATTCACGCATGAAAACCCCTTTGCTTTTTATCACGTCATTCTATATTTCAATGCGGCCTCTACACCTTTAAACATCAAACTCTACATCAGGCACAAATACCTGGCGCTGAAGACCGAACGACAAATCAGTCGTATTTTTTCTGAAGAAAAAAAGAAAACAATGCAGATAAAAAATAATTCTTACAATTGCGAATGTTCCGAATTTTAAAAATTTTAATCACGTATATAAACCTTAACAAAATCAAAATATATATTTTGGATTTCATATTTTCATCTTGTCTCGGTTTTTAGTTACACATCTTTCAAGAGGGAAAACTATTTTTAACTCGCTTATGGTTCATTTAGTAAAGAAATGATATTGTATACTTTAAAGTTGATATATGAAATGTGGAGCTATCATACAGTAATATAGCACCAAACTGAGTGTTCTTTGTTTCGAATTCAGCATTTAAAGCTGATTTATATGTGTGTATTGTTTAGTCAATTTAGTTGGTTCTCTGTGTCGCGCTAGAAAGTTTTTCTCGCCCGAGTCCATCCTTCAAATCTATAAATCAACCATTCACTCTTGCATGGGATACTGCTGCCATATATGGTCTGGTGCCCCAGCTGTTCGTCTTAAGGTTCTCGACAAACTCCAGAGATGGATATGCAATGTGATGGGCCATGATCTGGTATCTCGCCTACAGTCGCTCTCTTACAGACGTGCCATCGCTTCTCTCTGTCTTTTCTGCAAATACTTTCACAGTAAATGCTTCGACGAGTTACTTTCGCTAGTTCCTAAACTGCATGAATTTAAACGTGCTACTAGGTTGGCATCTCAGTTCCACCCTTTCACTGTCGAAACGGTTAAATGTAGCCGTCTCTTCTACTCCAATAGCTTCATGTCTCGCAC
This sequence comes from Acanthosepion pharaonis, assembly GCA_903632075.3. Classification (NCBI taxonomy): domain Eukaryota; kingdom Metazoa; phylum Mollusca; class Cephalopoda; order Sepiida; family Sepiidae; genus Acanthosepion; species Acanthosepion pharaonis. The sequence goes on along the minus strand of CAHIKZ030002998.1, from coordinate 2,847,767 downwards.
TTCCCATCTGTAGAACTCCCTTCCTCTTAGTTGCTTTCCTGATAGCTATAATCTCCAACTATTCAAATGCAATGCTAGTCGACATCCCCAGATGCCTTGATCTATTCTCCGTCTTTCTCTTCGTCCTTTCATCTATCACGCCTCTTTACTCTTGCTCCTACTCTCTGTAACCCTTTGCATGCTAGTAGCACTCCTGTCTTGCTTGGGGTGAAAAACTTTAAAAAAATTGAAGAAGGCCATCATGGATCAAACAATTCCTCTTTTGAAACAAACGCTCTTCAAATATTTGGAGTCATCGGTACATTGAAGATTACCGATAGTTCTTGTATAGGTCTTCGGATCATTTTTACATCACAGTCTTCAGATCTTCAACACTGATCAATGGTGTTCACCAACTGTAACAAGGTGACGACATTTTTTGGAGTTTTATTGGTGCATGAAAATTTCAAACGGTGACTTCCGACAATGGAAAGGTAACCTCTCCATTGTCGGAAGTCACCGTTTAGTAAAAGTTGAAGAAAAATGCTAACCAAACCCTGGATCGATGAAAGTTTAAAATTAAGAACGTTTCGAAAATAGTAATTAGCGCCATAAAATGATTATTATTGAGGGGGGGGGGCGTCAAAATGGCTTGAAACCGAAACTTAATTTGCATCAGTAGCAAAGAACTTTTTGTTAACCCCGAGGTTCAAGCATTTATCGAAATGAAATGGGTCAAAGACAAGATTGGCTGGACAATTTATCGGGATGGAATGTGTCAAACCAGAAATTGTCTGGGAAACTTAAAAATATAATTATCTCAACATGCAAAAGTATATAATATATTCAACATTTATAAAATCAGCACGTTAGAAATAAATAAAAACAGGGAATTGGTATATATTGATTTTCATCCTCTTTGCTTTTTATCCCCAGAACTTGGTAAGTGTTAACAGATAGCCGGATCTGGGAAAGGAAACGAATATTCAGACTCATAACAATAGATATTTTGCCTCATAAGAACACCTGCGAGGTTAAAGGTGACACTCGGTTTTCCATATAAACCATCGTTTGCAGGCAGCAAGAGCAGAGTAGACCAAGAGATTCCGGTGTCCAGGTTGGTGACAGAAACAGCATAGAGAAGAAGGAGTCCTACCTTCCACATCAGTGACAGATGGAAAGAACCGAGGAGAAAAGTCCAGTCGTTCATCACAGTCACCGATAAACTTAATACTCGAACAACCAGTGATAACAAAGACATGCAGTCAAAGAGCCTCTTTGAAATAGAAAAGTACCCGAAGCAATATTAAAATATAATGGTTGTAAGAACTCCTTTTAGCTGATTATTTTCGTATGTAAATATAGCCGAACACATACACCAAAGTTGTGGTACTCCTCACACCAAAAAAGCTACCCGAGGTCACTTAAAATGTTACGTTTGATGTCCTTATTTATTTTTTCATCTATATATATAATGTCAACGATTGCATCTCGCATGAAACAGCTTGTCGCCTCTGAGTGTTGACTTTAATATTCACTTTTATATCTATATTTACATACGCTCTATCTCTGATATTGAGCACTTTATCCCGTAAATATAGCACACCTTAAAATTATGTCTTCATATATATATATATATATATATATATATATATATATATATAAAGTTAATGTAATTAATGACGAATTCATTTCGCTAACAGATTAAATAAGGCATTAACTCACTGACCACTCTTTGAACGACGCGATCCTTCTTTTTATTAATGGTAAAATGAATTAGATGTTCGGTACATATTGGTAACCATATACCATCCTCAGGCATAGATGTTGATTTTTTATCAATTTCAGTAATTTCGGATAAAATTCCAAGACGAAAATGAATGGGATATTTGTCGAAAGATGTTTTTTTAAAAAGTATGTTATTATTATATGTGTGTGTGTGCGTGTGTAAAATTCTAATTTTTCGAAAAATGGGGGATACAAATATCAAGTTGTTATAGTCTCATTTCTAACGATGCTTCGACACCCGCTTGTAAAACTGTGACACGATAACACAAATGAGAAGATGGACGTTCGTTACGCACTTTGAATTATTTAAAATACACTGAACAAGTGACATTTTGTTTAGTTGCCAAAATATTTGAATGAGACATGCAATTATTTAACAGTATTTTTCTGGTTGTTCATTTGCAGGCTCACCCGAAGATAACAAGAATGGAAATCGAATCTAATATCCGTTTCCGTTTAGCGACAACCACCATCCGCATGTCTGTTAACAACACTGAAAAGGAATCAAAAATCTTTTATTTTGAAGTTTTATTGCCAAATGATGCGCTGGTGTATGACGTGTATCTGTAAGTAGATTTAATTATGATGATTAATAAAGAAACATGTTTACGACGATTCATTTTGCTTTCTTACATGACACACCATTCGCCTGTTACATAGACTCGTTAATTCTATCACGATTTTCTTCAATCTTTCAAAAGAGAGCCTCATGTGTTCCTCCGCCCAGCTTCTCTTACAAACGCAAACACACACAATCATTGTAGAAACTATAATCTGAATTTATTTTCTTAATTACCAAATTCTAAGTCGCAATCAGCTGCAACATACCATGAACAAAATAAAGACGAAATGGCATAGCTTGTTGGGAACGAGTATAAAATAATTTGCTTTTTGGTATCGGAGAAAAGTCATGTGCCGAAGAAGTTTGAATTTTCTTATCGGGAGAGTAAAGTTAGAAAGCATTCTAGCCATAGTCAACTGATTATAGTGGATATTTCCAACACACTGTAACTTATCGCAGCACACGTCACCATCTAAATGTCAAATACAGACGTTGCACTGGCATAGGTTTTATTACGTCAGAAGATTTGAAAATATTGGCAGAAAATCTACTATCAACAAACACATGCAAACTTTAGTCACGTCCAAATCTGTATCGCCCTTCAGATCTCTCTCTCTCTCTCTCTCTCTCTCTCTCTCTCTCTCTCTCTCTCAAACTAACAACGATAAACAGGTGCATATAAGGCGCTGTGGTGTGATTTTCGCTTCCAGTGTCTTATATGCACGTGTTTATCGTTGCTTGGAAATCCTCCATGTAAGCAGAAATAGACCATCATCACATACTTGTCCTTATATTGCATAATATATTGTACTGTAATTGTCATCTTTGATAATGGCTTATGTAAGCCGAAAGCTTATATTGCATTAAAAATATGTATCAATACTGTGATTTTCTTTCTTTATTTAATGATAATATTATTAAGTTTATCAGACGTTATGAAAAGAATTTACATAAAATAAATAGACAACTATTGTTTATATTATTTAATGAAACATGTATGAATGAAAAAATGCTGCCTAAATACACACACACACACACACACAAATATATATATATATATATATATATATATATATATATATATATATATATATATATATCCAGGGTTTAAATGAGCAGCTCTGGGAGCACTTTTTTGTTATACTGGCAAGCCTTTCCAGGTGGGAAATATTTTTTTTTTTTTTGTTTTGCCATTTTAGATCTTGGCTGGATGATTTACCCTTCCCCCAACCGTGCGGGTTTGGTATATAGTGTATTCATCTTATTAAATGTCACTTGCTATCTGATGATTGTGTGAAAGCACATGAAACTAAGAGTAGTGGCTAGTCACTGCTAACCTGGTTATTTGATTTAATATATATATATATATATATATATATATATATATATATATATATATATATATATAGTTAGTTAATTTATGCAAAACTAGGTAATCCGTATAGGTAGACCCAAGGAGGATGATATCCAGAGAGCTCAATGTAAATTCAGAGCAAATATGTTTGAATGAAAACAGATCACTTTAAGGTTGCATGTAAGAAGTTATTTCACCACAACCCTTTAAAGCGCTCTGGATCATCAGACTTTACTTCCAAAAGTTGAAATGAAAATGGACGTACTCTGCACACACACACACACACACACACACACATACACACACACACATATATATATATATATATATATATATATATATATATATATATATATATATATATACGCAGAGTACGTCCCAAAATGTATACCCTTCACAAAAGGAAAAATTTCTATAGATATTGTAATACTAAATGTATTCAGACATCATAAGATTCATCCAATTTAGCATTGAACTCTACAATCACAAGCGATGCTCAAAATGGTAGCCTTTAGCTTCCAGACATTTATTAGCACGGCGACTTACAGCTTGATCAACCTTGGCCAAAGGGTCCAGTGTGATTGCTGCACTTGGATTTTCAATTTATTGTCAAAGGCCGCCAATGCTGTTATTTTTCTGCGATACAAAACATCATTTAGGGTCTCCTATAGTAAACAGTGTCATCGCAAATTGATAAAACTACGAAAAACAAGTTTTCCTTTCTTGAAGTATGTATAACTTTGGTGAGGACTATAGGAGACCCTAAATGATGTTGTATATATATATATAGTTTCGGGATGGCCTTCCTCATCTGTGGTATCTTAGCATGGTTGCTGAGTACTAATTGGGAAAGTCATATTTATTTACCCAATATGTATATTACTATAGCAATAAATAACTGAGAACACGTTACCAAATGACTCTGCTACTTTTCCACCCTAAGAGTCATCATTTGTGATCACTTTATCTGGAATATACCTGACAGTTCGCTTATAGACTTCCACAAGCTGAAAAGAATTCCCATTTTCTGAAACCTTTGTTCTTCACCCAGCTGGGACCCAACGAAATAACACTTTCCGATATCTCAACTTTTTGTTCCGATTTCAGAAATTCAAGATCCACAACCCTCTTGAATGAAAGCTTCATTGCACGAAATGTTCTTTTTCTTTTATCATTAAAGATGAACGCCTCGCAGATTCGTACGTCTCTTTGTAAACGCACTGCACCCGAATGAGAATTACATCTGCTTATTACCACATGGCAAAAGGTTTACAGTGAATTGTAACACTTCATTTTTTTCCAATATTTTATGGTGGCCATTCATTTTTGTTGTGACGTCGCACACGAATTCGTTCAACATTAGCATTGTTTTGGTTGTTCCTTCAAGAACCATGCGGCGAACGCGCGTCAGTACAGACGCAGAAGAGGCTTAGGGTCGTACGCGGACATGTTTGCCAACACAAGTTACATCCGTTTTTTTTCCGTTAGCAGCGGGACAGTTTGGCATGTCTAGATACCGGCCTCTCTGCAATTGATCAAGATCCGGATCTTTGTAAATAAAAGCAGGAGCAAAACAAGGCAAGATACCGTGTCATATGAAATCGGTCCCGTGGGCATTTTAGTTCTTTCAGTTGCTGTGGTTTCCGGGACAGTGTTATTTTTGTTACCCCCGACTCTTTTCCCTCTTTGCCTATTACTCCTGTAGTTGCTGAGAGAACAATCGGTTAGGTGCTCTCCACCCCACACCAATCTCAAAGCATTCTTTGCTTACAATACAACCAAGTAATGTATACTCCCTCTGTTGATTTGTGTTTACAGTTTATACAATGTTTTAATTCCAGTCGATTTATACCGAAATGTATCTAACCTTTCGGAATTCTTTATGCCTACGTGAGCACGCGAGTGTGTGTGTGTGTGTGTGTCTGTCTGTCTGTCTGTCTGTCTGTCTGTGTGTGTAACACTTTTTACAAAGGGCACAAATATTACACTGATCTTAGGCAGAAATGTCAACCAAATACGTAAATATTGACGATCTTTTGGATGCTTATTATACTAATAGGTAGATGCGGGTGACTTAACGGTTAACAGCGCGTAAAGTGGAATCGATGATCCGAGTTCAACTTGCGGCTGGGGCTGATTGAATTCACTTTCTATTAATGCCCATTGGAAAGACAACCACCCTCTTCACCCAGGGCAGCACTACCTCCTCAAGGCAATTGACGTAGGGCCTCCGTGTTGAATCTAAGGCCCTGTAGAAAGATGAATGGAGGCATATCGTCGCCATCACTAGTGATCACTCCTAATACCTTTGTAATCACCATTAAAATCATCCAACTCTTTCCGAATCATCTGCACTGTTCTCAGTGACACCCAAACACTCTGAAATGTTCGTATTGGAGCTTCGGGCGCGAATGTCAAGCAGTACAGCATGTCCATTTCCAATGCCTAGCGGAGTAAATTGCTTTATGGTGCTCTTTTTCTCAAAGCTAACCCTACTATAATGTGGCGTCGACAAAATCAAAAAACAATCAAGGCACATGCGCGAAATTAAAAATATAAATGGTGACAATTTACCCATCGCACCCTGCATATATTTATATCAATCTATTCATCTCTATTTCTCTCTCTCTCTCTCTATATATATATATATATATATATATATATATATATATATATTAAAAATATAAATTGATTTAAAATATGTTTTTTTTTTTCGCTACACAGTTCTATGTTTCAAAAATGGAAGCTAAAAGCCCCGAATTTAATTTTGTAATTAAATTAAAGACATTAGTTCCATTTCATCCTCAACGCTTTAAATCAATTAATTTATAATATTAATGCTCTGTAAATTTACATTGAGCACTATTTTGTAAAAATAAAAATACTATAAGAACACTTGATTATATATCTTACTGTTCTTTTTTTTTTTTATATATATATATATATATATATATATATATATATATATACTTTTGTTCATATCTATCTATCTATCTATCTATCTATCTATCTATGTTAATGCGATTTGACCTGTTGAAAAGCAGACGTTAATATTGACTGTTTAACGATTCATTCGTGAAGTTTCCTGTTCCATTTTTTGCGACTTTTTCTTGTTTTCAAAGATGACAAGGTACGAAATTGAAGCAGATATGCTTAGTTCCGAGAGATTTCAAGCTCGAGTCAGTACATTCCCATTGATTTGTAGCCCATATCACGAACAATTTTTTGACATACACATCCGATAGATCCTTCAGTTTGCACCACGGCCATGTTTTATCTTTTTTTTTTTTACTGAATCAGATTCCAAAATAAAATCCATTCCCTATTTTTTTTCTGTTTTACCAACAAATGAGGAAGTGGGTGATTGCGTTTGTGGCTCTGAATTCGGAGTTGTCTTTCCCTTAGACTGGAGGAAGGCATAAAATGTTTTTTTGCAGCAAGTTTTCAGTCTAATTATTTACCATCCGCGTTCAACCTAACGCATATTTATTTTTTAACCGACGCCCTTCTCTGCATTTCAGAAACGTTAATGGCACCAGTTTAAAAGGACGCACAGAAAAGAAATCGAAAGATTACAGAGAATGGAAAAAACAGACGAAGAAGAATTTCCAGAAGTCGATTAAAAAGCAGACGTAAGTTAAAAGAAGGTTCGAATTTGTAACGGTATAAAAGCCCTCCCTCTCCCACAAAAAAGACGTCAGATTTTTCTTTCAGGTATTTTATTTTGAATATGTAGGTAGTGTAATGGTTAGCATCTCTAGTTCGTTACACACACTTTCGCACAATTACACTTCTCCCCCATCTATGGGTAAAATAACAGGGAAAACTGGTATCTCTAGTCGTGGTTGGTAACCAATGAAGGAGAAGAACAACTACGAATTTAAGACCCAGCTACCTAAATCTATAGAAATCTGATTAAATATTGAGTATAGATATTATGTTATACAATAAAAACAGGACATTTTTCAACAACAATGGAGAATCCCACTGGATTGGAATGATCAGGAATGTTACTGACATGGACGGACTTTGAATCCAAAGACGGAAACATGGAGTGAATTTAATGTATATTCAATGGTTTTCCATATATCGCCTGTCTCAATGGCCTCTTTCATTCACAACCTTTCCGATACCGATAACCAGGGGGAGCGGGGAGAATAGGGATAGAGGATGCGAACGGGTATCGACGAAGTTGCAAATTTTGGTAGAAAGCTGGACAACAACTTTGTTAACAGCCAGTATAAAAATTATCTTTCTTTGAGTAATGTTTTGAATGATAATGGTATTGAATATCAATGAATGATTTGATATCATAACTTAGAGGTTTATTTGAACATCTTTTTTAATTTAAGTGACGCTAACACATTTTATCAACTGAAGACAATTGAATTGTTTCACTTGTCTAGTTTCGTAAAAATAAATCCTAACAAATTCTTCATGGTCAAACAACATCGAAGATTCAAAACTCGTTATCCGTAAACGCTGTGATATTGATAAATAATCGAATGAATGATTCACTTGAATTATTCACTAGAAGAATGGTGAGAAATCATCCGAGCGAATTGTGTAAAGAGTTTTCTAAGTTTGTTGAAAAACTGAATCAATATAGGATTAAACTTATAAAGTAACAATTATGGGAAATGTAGAAAAAAATGCACCATTTCTTCTGTTCTTTGGGGTCAAAATATAAAATAATTATGATCTGTTATTGATTTAATTACTCAATGAAATAGGTAAATCCTCTATCGCATCCCAAATCAAGAATCAAACATACTCCTTCTATTTTCAATTAATAGCAGAAATACAAGATTCAAAATTATGCAATAATTAGCACTTAACAAAAAGGAAATCAATGCATTAATCATTTTCAAGGCAGCCATGTTGAGTTCGCCGTTTGGTTTTTGGCACGTCGTTTGATATCAACTATTATCCAGAGCGACACTCTGACTTTTAGTAATGTTTTGTTGTAGCAATTTTGAATATTAATAGTTTTATTTATGTATTCAAAATAAATATCTTTTCTTAAGAAAAATGAGCGAATAATACGTTCATATAAGTAAACCTCATAAAAATCATATAATAAATCTATCTTATTGCAACCAAATGAACTAGAACTAACAACAAGAGGGAAAACGTATCAAAAGTGTCAGACATGTTTTATAATTAAGTTTTGTTCCTGTTCTATTGATAATAGGGCATAAAAATATACATTTGAATTATACAAATCTTGATGAATTTTCACACACGCACGCAAATACAAAAATGTTCCACCCAGATTGAAACCAACATATTAAAAAAAAGCATAATTTAGACTTTTAAAATATTTAACTGAGATTTGTTTTTATACGTACTAAGTTAGTTTTATATATATATATATATATATATATATATATATATATATATATATATATATATATATATATATATGCAAGTTGCAATGGATAAATTGTCCCCTAAATTACGCAGGAAAGAAAATGACACTAACCTCTCATTTTAACAGATATACTTACCAAAATTACACAAAAATATCTTGAAATACTAAAGAGTAAATTTATTTAATAAAATTGCCATTGGCTTCAACCACAGCCTCCAGATGACTTCGGAATCACCTGCAACTCATCTGGACAGTCTCCTTGTTTAAGTTGGTGAATGTTGTTATAATCCTTGCATCACTTCATCTTTGGTGTTGCAAGAAGTTTTGTAGATCTCTTGCTTAACTGCACCCCACACATAATAATCAAGGGGCTTGCAGTCTGGAGAGTTAGGTGGCCAGATGTAAGGGGTGATGTAGTTGCAGAAATTGTCTGACAGCTATGACTGGGTACCTCTACTTGTATGGCACGGTGCAGAGTCCTGTTACCAGAGAGATTCCTCCAGCAACCACTGTCTTGACCTAATGCAGCACTATCTCCTCAAGGGCACTTGATGTAGGCCTTGGTGTTGAGTCTGAGGTCCCCACCAACAAATTCAGTTCTTTTCTCATCAGAACGGTGAGAGTAAATTTTCCGAGCATCCGTACCTACGTAATCACCATTAGACTCATCCAACTCTTTCCGAATCCTCTGCACTGTCCTCAGACTGACATGCAAACACTCTGAAATGTTCGTACTGGATCTTCCTGCGTGAATGTCAAGCAATACAGCATGCCGTTTCTAAATTTCTCACATACAGTGCTCAACTGACCCTACTATACTGTGCAGTAAAAAAATCAAAAACAAAAAACGCACATGCGCGAAACACAAAATATAAAATGGCGACAATTTACCCATCGGATCTCATATGGGTGGAGGGCTATGAATATTGCAGATGTAGATTAAATCTGACAAAGTGATTAAATGAGAATTAAATAGAAAAAAAAACTTTATAAATATGGCATGTTTCGCTATTTATTTAGCTCTGTCAGAAATTATTTTGAAGTACTGAGAAATTGTTTTGATTCTTAAATTCTATGTTGCATTGTTTTCATTGGTTGAGTAAATGTGTTCATTTTATGGTGCTACTATGTATGCGTGCTTGCATGTCTGCATGTATGTATCTGTGTGTGTATGTATGTCCTTCTCACGACATACATACACACACAGATCCTAAGAGATGATTTCTAAGAGATGATCCTATTTGTTTAACAATTCGACAGCAATTATGCACGTGTGTACTACTCAATTTTTCGGGGTGTCACGTGTTTCCCTAATGGAATTTCTGTGTTTGTTTCATCGAAACAATTCTGCGACGTTGTTTCGATGAAACAAACACACGGAAAATTTTGATAAAATTTATAAAGACTTTTCTACTTGTTCTTTATATCATCACACATATGTATTTCTTAGCAAGCAAAAAATTATATTTTTCACACCACGAAAAAATATCTTACTTGTTCTTTATCTATCGTTTTCTTTCAGCTTTTTCGACATCAACGTGTTTGCAATGAACACCACCTTAGCAGGTAAAAGTGAGGCATTTTTCAATTTCACCTACAAGACACTGCTGCTTCGGAAAGATGGTCTCTACACACATCGAATTCCGATCTTTCTTCGACAGCACCTAGTCGTCAAACAGCTTCATGTACTCATTTCTCTATGGGAGCCGCAACACATTCATCGATTCACTGCCTCGCTAATCAAGGAGAAAAACATGCCGGACATTGCTAACGAACAGAGTGAGTCATTCTATTTTTAAACTCTCCTGCGTTTGGCTTAAATTAAGAATAAAATATATGTACATATTCAAATAAGTTCATATAAGTAAACCACATAATAAATTTATCTTATTGTAACCAAATAAACTAGAACTACCAACAGGGCGGAACGACTATCAAAACTGCCAAAAGCAGGATCAAATCTATTGATCACGATAAACTAGACTTGACTTGATGAATTTAAGCGCAGTACGAGATTGGTGGCAAGATTTCATCATTTTTACAGTTGAAATACTAAGATGTAACCGTAAGTTAGTTTCTTCTATAGCACTTCTGGTTTGTGGAACTCTCTTCCGGCTTGATCTTCAAAAATTTAAATGTAATGCCAATCGTTATCTTCTGGTTTTTTTTTTGGTTTTTTTTTTAATTCTTGTTCTTTTATTGTCCTCTTTACTTAATAGTATATTTTTCTCATATTCTCTAACACTCAGTAACCCCTTAGTGGCTTTATTGCCTTACTTGGGGTGAAACGATAGAAAAAATATATAAAACTAATCATCTGATATTTAAAAGAACTAAAATGCTATTGTTACTAAAACAAAGCAAACATTATTTATGAATTCTTATGCACATTAGAGATTGTGTTTTGTCATATAAAAAATCAAATCAGGCGTTGGTTATATTACTATTAGTCTCTTCCATAGACTAACTTGCCCATATTAATTAATATAGCTTAAAAGACCCTGACAGCTCTACAATATATGGCTGATAGTTGTAATACAATGATGTTATACAGTGTAACCCTGATATAGGAGACCCGGATATAAGAGAAACCCGGATATAAGAGAGATTTTCTCTGGTCCCAAATTAGAGCCAGTGTTAATGTTTATAAAATAGACCAAACCCGGATATAAGAGAAACCCGGATATAAGAGACTTCTTCTCCGGTCCCGACAACTCTCTTATACATATAATGTATAACATTAACTGTAAAAAAGACTTTAGATAATCTATTATAAAAAATAGATAATCTTTTAATCTGAAACCGGTCTCTAAATCTATATTATAAAAAAAGAGCTGATTCTTTGTTCGTCATACACTTATATGCGCGTATGTGATGCATATGCGTATTTATGTGTTGTGTATGAGTAACTTTCATGTGCACACAAATATACATGAACGCAAGCGCACATATGCATACACACAACTTGACTGAGTGAAATATGAGTCTGAACAATCCCTACACTAGGCTGTGCAGTAAAATCCTAAGTTTGGAGACAAAAAATACGTTAATTTTTTAAACCCTAAAAGTTCAGATAATTATGAGGATTTTTTTTATCTTTTCAGAAATTATACGGTAGTAAATAGAATTATTTGTGAATGTTTTTATTAAAAAATATTTTAAAACCAGGCTTTTAAAAAATATCTTAAAGTCAGGCAATGAATTAAAACACACATGCACACAGAGAATTTGAAAATAACTGAAGTTGACATTGTGGCGCAAGTGCTGATTTTCATTCATACCTGGCAACAAATCCTGGGTAACAGGAAAATGGTATGAACCTGCCATTTGAAGTCATTTTTATAACGCCTTCAGTATTTAAAAAAAAAAAAAAAAACTGAATATATTTTCTAATAAATGTAGCATTTTAACTGGAAAACGATTTGAAATTTGATTATGTTACCGTTAACGAAGTGAAAGTTATCTAACTAATTAAATTTGAATAATTCCTAGCTACAACGACTCATACGAAATATATGTTGCAGAATGTATCTACGTGACGTCACCAACACGAACCAATAGAATTTTTGTATAACGTTGCAAGCAGCAAAGCGCTGAGATAGAAAATTGTAACAGCCAATGGTTTTCTTAATATTCGTAAGAAATAAAATTAATGACGCTCGAGGTTTTTTTCTGTTTTTGGTAACAAGGAATTGTTGAAAGCGCTTCAGTACAAACAAATGAACAATATAATTATCTGATCCATATATGCGTTCCTGTCTTTGGAAACAGGAAAAGTTAACTAAACAAACATTTTTAATTCCTTGGTTTGTTATACATAATCAAGTTTATGTGTGTAGAAATTTAAGATATAACGAAATATATCTGTAAAGGAAGAATATGAATAAAGACAAAAGGAAAACTTATCTTAGCCAATACATTTCGCCCTCTGATGGACTTTATCAAGGCAAATTTAAGGATTTTATTTTGCAACAGGTATTTATAAACAAAAGTAAAAATGCTGTTATCTTTTCCAAATTTTTAAATTTAAGAGGCGCTCATAAATATTCATCAGGTTAACTGAAAAGTCTAGGTAAATTATGGAGGGTGCTAAGTGACTTAATTGTATGTCTAATAAAGGAATATGAGCAAATGATGATGTTGTTGAAATTTTATGTGATTAATATTTAAATTATTTAAGTATCTGCACCCTTGATTTTTTCCCAATATCTCCATTCCTGAAAGAATTACTCTTTTCCTAATCCAACATACATGACTATAAAAATGTTAAAAATTAAAAGAAAACAGTTAAATTCATCACCTCTTTTTATTTAAAATATATGATGCATAAATTTATCCTATAATAAGATAATATCAAACCAATATTTCGAACAATACTTTGATTGGATATGGTTAGAAATTCTGATAGTCTCTTCATGCTGTTGATTCTCTTCTTTATGTGTGTGTTGGGGGGGGGTGTAAACGTGTGTATGTATGTGTGTGTACACCTCTATGTGTGTGTATGTTCACACACACACACGCACATTTATACATATATATATATATATATATATATATATATATATATATATATATATATATATATATATCAAACACGTAAGTGGAAAGGATGATCCAAGTGGTTCTTTTTTAATATAGAATATTAAAAAGATAGATCCGTAGAGAGCTCAATGTATAGAATACAGACCAATATAATATACATCAAGAAAAAAAAGCTAACATCATCAAAATATATATATATATATATATATATATATATATATATATATATATATATATATATATATATATATATATATATAAAAGTTGTGGAATAAAAACATTATGGGAATAGGCAGTTTTGATGTGTCTGTTTACACTTAATTCTCAACACATATTAACGTTCTCATTTTTGTTCAGACTTAGAGGAATTGCCTCAAACATTGTGGAAGAGTCGCAATAATATTTTGGTGGACTACACAGAGAAGCTGGGAAAATTACGAAATGTATTTTCTCGTGTCTTTCAAGTTCAGTACGATCTCAAGCGACCAGAAGACAACTATGGCGATATTCTTGTAAGTATTTCAGTTTTTACTTTATATATATATATATATATATAAATATATAAATACACATTTCATTCTTTACCGGTAGCACGTCTCGAAGTTTCATGCACAACGCAATCTTCAGATGCTGTGTAGAGACTGGGCATCGCATAATTTATATTTTAAGAAAGATATCTAGTTAACGCAATGCTAACGCAGTCCATATATTATACGGGGATTACTGGATTAAAAAAATGTATTTAAAATAGACGTGATTTATATTTTATATTTAAAATAAACGGGGATTAATGTTTTTTATTATTATTATGGACTGCACTAGCATTGATTTAACCAGATATTTTCATAAAAAATTAAATTATGTAATACTCAGTATCTGCTCAGCCCTATATAAATAATAAGTCTGTTATATTACATCAAACACTATTTTATATATATTATATTTTAAATAAATTTATATATATATATATATATATATATATATATATATATATATATATATATATATATATATATATAGTTTATGCAAAAACTAGGTAATCCGTATGGGTAGACCCAAGGAGGATGATATCGAGAGAGCTCAATGTAAATTCAGAGCAAAATAAATTTGAATAAAAACAGACCACTTTAAGATTCCATGTAATAAATTATTTCACCACAGCCCTTTTAAAGGTCTGTGGTGAAATAATTTATTACATGGAACCTAAAGTGGTCTGTTTTTATTTTATATATATATATATATATATATATATATATATATATATATATATATATATATATATATATATATATGTATATGAAAAATATAGTTTTAAGGTGTGCTATGTTTATGGAATAAAGTGCTCAATATCGAGGATAGAGCGTATGTAAATATAAAAGAACATTGAAGTCAACACTCAGATGCGACAGACTGTTTCATGCTAGACGCAAACATGTAAGTCTGTCGCTCGTGAGTGTTCACTTATATATATATATATATATATATATATATATATATATATATATATATATATATATATATATATATATATACATTAAACATTAGGCAAATTTATAAAGAGAATATCACATAGAATCAATCAGAAGTATTATGTTTCTAGCGATGGATGTCGCCAATAATCGCATTAATACTTGATTGATTCTATGTGTGATTATTTTTTTATATATATATATATATATATATATATATATATATATGAAGAAAGGCAGAGAGAGAGAGAGAGAGAGAAAGTGGACATAAGAATCAACACTGTATGTTGACTGTCAGTATCACACTTCAACGTAACTTTTAGACAAAACGCCACTAATCCTTTAGCTGGCTGTAGATATAGTGGTTTGTGTATGTAGGTCACTAATTGAAGTTAAGGAAGTAAAAACCGGCCCTTCCCAGTTTCTTTTGTTTAGTGCAAATGCTGGCGGTTATTTACAGTCATCACCCTTACATTACTCATTCATTATAGGTTTGTAGCTAATAGATAAATTTGTTTTATGATTATGGTCTCTAGATTTTTATTTATATATAATAGTTTTTATTTGTTTCGTATTTGGAGTAATGGTTAGCGACTCGGCTTGAGGAATTCCAGTCGAATTCATTACATTCACATATGTGCTAATACCCTCAGGAAAGGTATGGATCCTCTTCTTCTCCCCCCCCCAGCTATGGATAACTAGCAGGACAGACCGGATGGCAACTGGTCCAGCGCAGAAAGAAATGGCAACCTACTGCGGGAAAAAAATCTGCCTCTTATCAAAAGATACATGATCACTCTAGCGTGTATCCCGCATGGCACATAACTGACTGATAATTTTTTCGTGTATTTTTGGGTTTTTTTTTTGCATTAGAATTAACAATTATTAGAATTAATTATGGGATTTTAATTTAATCTTTTTGATCATGATGTGGTTGTAGATTGCGTAGTAGGGATTCGTTCTCATGTTTATTGTTTTTTACTATAGCGAATTTCTGTTCCCAACAATCGTGATTTTGTGCTATACTAAGTTAAGTGAGATGTAAGTTCGACTCGAAAAGCCTCTTCCCACGAACTGTTGATTTGTGGAAATGACTCCCAAGAAGATACTTCCCTAATCGCTACAGTCTTAACCTGTTCAAGTCTAGGGTTAACTATTATCTTCCCACCCCACATAACCCCCTAAAGTGGTCGTCTTGCCACTTACTCTCTAAACTACTACCTAGAGGGTTCTCTTTAGACTAGTACATGGTGAACACTACTGTAAGAAATAAATAAAGAGCAAGCCCTATTGAAATATAATTAGGTGTATCATAATCAGAACTAATGATCCACTTTCGGACTATATTCACCAGTCAATGCTTCGAAACAAGATTACTTCATTGTCGAATGGCTAAATGAACTGGCTAAATGGCTCGTTAGAGAAATGAAGACTTTTGTGCATAAATAGTTGTCTTTATACACAGGCATGTCGGATGGAAAAGAATTTGACCTAATCTACATGCTGTTAACGACTTGATAGATAACCCCGACACATTCTGCTGGCAATGGATTTAATACTGACGAACATCTTATCTTACAATAAAGCTTTCTTAATGTCTCCTGTAGTATATCTGATTTTGTAAACAGTGAAGCCTCACTTAGATATGGATTAAATAAACACATGACGTTTCCTGGGGTATTTTGCGTAGACAGCCGATAAAGAATTTTATTTTTGAATATATTTGCTTATGAATTTCCTTTGCTTCGTGACGAATCACAGTTTCGTTTAACTAAGAGAAAAAGATTGTACCCAAAACTATAATGCCATTCATTTAAAAATAAAATCTGTTACTTTCACTTTTTGAATTGGGATTATTTTTTCAAGTTAATATCTAGGGGAGCAATACGCATGCGTCATTTCTTTCATATTCATTGGACTTAAAAGTAAATAGACGATTTATAGTTGTCATAAATATGTTGTGTATTTTTTTAGGATCGAGTTACTTTCCTTACTTTTTAATTCAGTTAACTGTTGCCGTGTATTGCAAACTGATTTGATAAGAAAAGAAGTATTTAAATTGAAAAGAATGTGTGGCATTTAGAAGTACCCACAGAACGAGATGCCAAAAATAAAAAAAGAAAGAAAGAAAAAGAGAATTTGATTAAAATAATCATAATTGATTAATTAATGAAAACAATGAACACTCATAACGAAAGATTAAACAACTACGACAGACAATATAAGAGAGAAAGATAAAAAGCAAATACGCTCTCAATATCGATGCAAGAAAGAAAAGAAGCAAGGAGTGGAGGAAAAGTGAAATCCGAAACAGAAAACATCAAGAAGCTACGACAGCACATCAAACGAAAAGAACCTAATAACCTCCTCTATGCAAGTGCAAGTTTAGTGATGGAAATTTTAGAAGCTACGTGAAGGGTGTTTTAGGATCGAGGCTGAACAACCCACCCGAATAAGAAGACCGGATCTGATTGCCGTAAGCAGATTAGGAAAGAGGATTTAATCAACGACAGGGTGAAACCGAAATAATAGAAAAGCAAAAAATTACGAAATGTAAATTCAAAATACTAGGACATCATCCGCGGGAAAGAGAAAGTTATGAGTCATGAATATTAGGATGATGGGGTATTTAAAACTGTGTCCAAATCTAGATGAGGCTGAACTAATTTGTCTAAATCGAAGAAGAATTGAAACTATCGGAATCATAACAATATTGGGGTCTGCAAAGATATTGATAATTGTTGTCGATTTGAGGAAACCACCGAACATGTGATCAACGATAAAGTTTTAGAGAAAATGGAAATAAAAAGGACACTTATACTTAGCATCAGGAATATAACATTGAGATTTTTAGGGAACATAATGAAGAAAAACGGTTTGGAAAATTTGATACTCACAGGACAGATTGAAGGCAAGAGGAACAGACGAAAATACCACAGGCGAGTTTGAGTAAATGGATGACGGAACACGATTTAGGAGAGATAACAAAATGACAAAATTTATTAAGAGCTACAAGGAACAGGAAATTGTGAAGAGCCATGATCACCAACGTCCTGAAGGGACACAGCACATAGAAGAATAAGCTGTGATTCAATCTCTATTGATAATCAACAGGCATCTGCCGTGAATAGCATAAAAACAATAAAAATCTATTATCATTACTGGTTTAAATGGCAGCTTCGGTAGACTCCGTTCATGTCACGTCCCGTTTCATTTACAGAATTTATAATTATAGATTACATCTAAGCTTTATCACCATCCTCATTATCATCATTATTATAGTATCGTCGTTGCTATGCCACTATGGCTGACTGAAAAGCGTGCAGACAGGTCAAGAGATTTTCTCTGCTTATTCCTCTTGGTTTCTTATTAATAAAATTAAAAAATATGATTCTGTAATCAGCAGTTGTTAAATCTGGACCTATCTCTCTTGACGAACTTTCTATCAATTACTCGAAACGTAATGACCCGATTGAACTGAAATTTATTTTCTTCAAGTTAGAGTATTTTAACTTTATTGTTCTGACAAAAGTTGTGCTACGATGTGTCGTTTTTGCTATGTTAAGAATCACCCAAACGAAAACGATTATTATAATATATAAAATAATATATATATAATATATAAAACGTTGGAAAATTGCAAGTTGAAGGAGATGGAAAAATACATGTTCGCATGTGTGTGGACAAGCGATAAGCACATAAAGAAAATATAAAGATGAAAGAGTTGGGGTGGCATGAAAGAAAGAAATAATGAAAAAAATATGTTGGAGTCTGGATAAGCAAAAATAAAATCAGAAAAAAAAAGGTGAAAAGGATGAAGCAAAAAACCACGCGAAGGAAAATTGAAAGAAGAAAAACCCAGAAAGACTCACAGAAATTAGAGAAGCTAAAAATATGACAAAAAAAAAAAAAAAAAAAAAAAAAAAAAAAAAGGCAATTTCAGCCGCAGACAAAATAAACATTATATATAGGTGTGTCAAAATATTTATTTTTGAAATGCTTTCAGTTGCTTGGCATATATCTGAATTTTATCTGTAGCTACGTATACAGATATAGCTGTATTTAGCCTGATAGATAGATAGATAGATAGATAGATAGATAGATAGATAGATAGATAGATAGATAGATAGATAGATAGATAGATAGATAGATAGATAGATAGATAGGAACAGACTGAGATAGATAGATAGATAGATAGATAGATAGATATTAGCTTTCTTTTAAAGGAAATTTGGAATTCTATCTTTGAAGATATCAAATATCAACATCAGAGACATGAATAACCAGCAGCTTTGCGTTATCGTTCCATAATTTTGGAACTTGGATGGAACTGTTGTTTATTTTAGTCTCATCTCGAGATTTGCCCATTGCTTTAGACAGATTATAAACAAGTTTATGTATATTAGGATTGTACATGTGGATTTGTTAATGTATAAGAATTGGATTGATGGAAACAAATGACAAGGTGCGTTCGATACGAGAAAGGGAACTTAATGGGTCCAATAAAATGAAAGCTATTAAACCTTAGCTATACCCGTAGTAACAGATACCTTCAGCATTATTAAATGGAAATTGAATGACATGAAAAGATTAGACATCAAGACCAGAAAAATGCTTAATCAAATGAAGATGCAGCAGCTGAAATCAGATATTTATGGGCTGTACGTACCAAGAGCTTTAGGAGGGCGAGGTCTAATCCAACTTGAACTAACTCTAAAAACTACAACAATCGGATTGGAAGCATACCTCACAAAAACCAATGACCCTCTCCTACAAATAGTAAAACATCAAATCTATTGTAATAAACAAAGAAGCTGCATTCTTCATGAAACAACTTCATATACCTGAAACCCTACCAATAAAAAAACGAAAAGAATACAATATACGCCAAATGAGTAAAACAGAAAGCAAAACAATTTGGCCAAATGAAATTACAAAAAACTGTAAGGACAAGACGTTGCATGGCAAATACCTAAAAAGACCAGAAGAAGCATACGTGGACCAATAGAAAACACATCAGTGGTTGAGGATCACAGGGTTGAAAACTGAAACAGAATGCTTAAATATTGCAGCCCCGTACCAAAGTCTTGCAACCAGATCCTATCACTGCCACATAAGCAAAGATGAAACTAACCCGAAATACAGGATCTGCGGAAAATATGATAAATACATGCTCTCCGGAAAATATGATAAAACTGTCGACCATATTATCTCAGGGTGTCCGGAACTAGTAAAAGTGTATACCATGTACAGAGCATATGACAAATGAAGAAGTTTTAAGAATGTGAACTACAAAGGAACTGCTGTTTACAATCAGAAAGAGAAAGCTGAACTTTATGGGCACATCACGAGTGAAAAAGCCTTGAAGAATTTAACACTCACAGAACACATTTCATTTTTTTATCATTTCACACCAAGCAAGACGATAAAGCTGCTAAGATACATGGGATTAATGAGGACGAAAAACAGTGGGGTGAAGAAAAGTAAGAAAATGTTACCAAGGACAAAGGACAATAAATCGAACAAGATTCAAAGAGACAGAAGATGGGGAGGTTGCATTTTTTTAAAATCAAGTTCGCCCCAAGTAAGGCAGTAAAGCCACTAAGACACACAGGGTTACTGGGTGTGGAAGAATTAGAAAGCAGAAATATTACTAAGGAGCGAGAACAAAAGAGGAGTAATCGGGAGGACAATAGATAGTTACTGACATTACATTTGAACGTTTGAAGATTAAAGTTGGCTGAGAAGCATGGAGCCGGAAGGGAGTTCCAAAAGCGAGAAGTGTGAGAAAAGAAACAGTTAGCATAGAACTTATGGTTACATCCAGTCAACTCAACTGTAAATTGTTGAGAGCACGTCGCCTGTCTAGCACTGCACTTAAATTCAAGAAGTCTATGTACCATAGCGAAGAGTTGGTCCAAACAATTACCAGTTCTGGATAAGACGATAAACTACATCCGTGTTCTGGGTAAGACGATAAATTGCATCCAACAGCAAAGGCCTCTGATCAGGAGGTTTTGAGGAGCGTGGAACCACCTCTTAATTGCTGGTGTTCCCAGGCATACCCAGACCCGGGGTGGTAGCAGCTGTTGGGGTCCCAACTATGGACAAATAGTTAACTCCCAAACTGGGGTGAATACACAATGAAAATGTATTGATAGCAATAAATTTAAGGAAAGATTATTACGAGCAATACATTTTCGAAAAAATATTGCCAGCAATACATTATTACCAGCAATACATTTTTGAAGAATAAAATATTAAAAGCAATATATTTTTTAAGAAAAAAATCTTTCAATCAATACACTTTTGAAGAAAAAATATTACCAGCAATAAATTTTTGGAAAAAATATTACCAGCTATAAAAATCTTGTCGATAACCCATTGTGGTTGTGTATGTCGTGAAACAAACCAAATCAAATCAAGCAATTATCATGAAAGTATTTGTAGAAACTGTACAGGGAGGCAACTTTACGGAAGTGGGAAAGTGACTGAAGCCGAGATGCCAGAACAGGACCAACTGTATTGCTGATTCTTCTTTGGATTTTATCAAAGAGCTCTAGATAAATAGCAGGTGCACCGGACCATATGTGACAGCAATATTCTAAGAATGAAAGAAACAGAAAACATTAGTGAGAAGAAAGGATAATAAAAAGAACAGGATTGAAGGAGACAGATCACGAATGATGTCGCATTAAATTTTTTGTTAATTGTAGTTAGCAGGAAAGCCAGAATCCAGAAGAGATTCCCATAGGTGAGAAGTGAGAGAGAAGAAACTATTAGAATAGAACTTACGGTCATATCTAGCAATTTAAATAGTAAAATGATGAGACCTAACTGCCAATCGAGTATTACGCTTACATTTATGAGGTCAAGATACCAATGAGGAGAGCTCATCAGAACAATTGTCATGAAAATGTTTGTAGAAAATGTACAGCGAGGCTATGATACAGCGGTAGGAAAGTGTTTGAAACCAATATGCCAGATCGGTACCAATAATATTGCAGATTTTCCCGAATCTCTAAAGGAGTAGAAGAAGCGCTGGACTAGATGTGGCAACAATATTCAATTCACGGTAAACTCGGGAAGTGGCAAAGACAGAATGCGATAAACAGGGGAGTGTGAAGAATAAACCTCACTAAAGTTTTCATTAGTTTTTCTTGACGAATGGACGACAAAATATCAGAAAAAAAAAGAAAGATTAGCCATAAAGGTATCGAAAATGAATTCGACTGAAAAAAACCAGCGTGAAGATAGACGGTGAATGACCGGGTTTCAAAACGTCCTTCTTTTGAGACCCATACCGCACTAACCATAGACAGGAACAATAATAACAACTTGTTTCGCTGTCGGCCAAAAAGCCTCTCGAGTATGAGGTGAAGGGATTTTTATAACATACCTCTGCCCTCACCTCTTCCGCCAATCAAAATGGAATGCTGCTAAAGCAGAGGAGAATGAGGCGTTCGAGCCTTAGGACTCTCCGGTCGACATCGCCGCTCCACTCACGTAAATTTATTCTTCATTATTCTTCATTATTTCCGGCAAATGAAAATGTAATACTGAAAGTAACATCTTGGAAGATGTAGAGGGCCATGATCGCCCATATCCAGAAGGGATAAAGTAAGCAGAATGAGAAAGAAGAGAAAGACAGAGGATTCTTTACAGTCTTAAAGATGCCGGTTTAATCCAAAATTGAAATTTTTACAAAAAATTTTCTTTATCTCAACAAATTAATTTTATTCATTATACTTCCGATTGGCCCTCATTTTCAAAAGTCTTTTTTTCTTTTCTAAGTTTGATGTTAGTAAAAATAAACAAACATATGGCTATTTACACTATTTACATTGTTCGAACTGTTGTCCTCATCTTCGTTGATATATTCACGACGTTTCAGTCGCTGTACACTCCGGCTTTCTTCATATGATTGGAATTTCGAACTAAACCCTTTATTTCGTCCTTCGGTGTAGATTGAGACACCCGGAGGAGGCATGGTATGTGGAACTAGAACAATCGACCCTGGTGGACAAAATAAAGGGTTCAGTTCGAAATTCCAATCACCTGAAGAAGGCCGAGATGTACAACGGCTTAAACGTCGTGAATGTGGCAACGAAGATGAGTAGGTTGCAAGTGGCTATAGCTATTGCGATGTCAGAGAAAATTTTAAAAGACTTAGATCAGTAAATGATGAAACAGCATTTAACTGCGAGTCACTTGTTTAAGTCATCCGACATTTGTCTAAATACCCTATTCGAGAAATCTGTGGCATTTACGTTGCCTTAAATTTATACCTAATATAGATATGGTAGGAAAGAAAACTACACGCATGTATTTCTTCTTCGATGCTTCTGGAGGTTTGGAATAAGATTTTCAAGAATACGAACGAACGAATGAAAGAAAAAAAAAAAAAAAGAAAGAAACTACGCATTGCGAAGATTATGACCCGCTGCTAATAACCGCTTCTCTAGTCAGTAAAAAGTTATGTCCCTTTGATTGTGTTACGTTACTTGAGAAAAAGACAGATACCATAAACCGGTCTTGAACTCTATTTCCAGTGTCTGTGCTAATAACTGATTATAACATGTACTTTATAGAATTTTAACTTTTTACAAAGCAAACTAAAGCTAATTTGTTCCTGTCTGAATTTACTTCCGTTTAATCTACAAATATTTTGAGACATTTTGCATCATTTAATAATAATTAGAAATTAGCAAGAGGTAAATTATCACAATAAAGGCATTTCCATAAATTCTTAGATTCCTAATCATACACTGCAGAGACTATCAACTTTTCTCATTATTCCACTGCTTTTGTTTCCTCTACAGAAATGGATTCGCCCATGATTTAATTAGCAAATCAGTCAAGTAGGATTTCTCCGTTTTTTTCTTTGTTTTGTTTTTTTATTTTTATTTTCTAGTGTTTAATGGAGAATTGAATAAAATCTTTTTTAATTTAATCTTTTTTTTTAAGCTTTTTTTTTAAGCTTTTTTTCATATTGAAAAATATTTTTTACATATTTTGCAAAAATTTTTTTTTCAAAATGCAACTTGTTGTCTATATTTCTGAGATGAGGTATTGTAATTATTTACACTATTTACATTGTTCGGACTGTTGTCCTCATCTTTGTCGTCATATTCACGACGTTTTGGTCGTTGTACGCTCCGATCTCCTTCAGATATTTGGAATTTCGAAATTCCAATCACCTGAAGACCGGAGCATAGAACGGCCGAAAGGTAGTGAATATGATGACAACAGCTTGAACAATGTAAATAGTGTAAATAATGTAATTTACTCTTAAGAATTACTGCGCTGTTTTTTGCTTAATTATCAAACTTCTTAATTGTTTTTGCTTATTTTTTTGTTATTTTGCAAACCTTCTTAATTTTCTCATTCAGCATTTAATTATATTTCTAAAACAAGCGTTTTTCACGCTATCATATGTTCCTATATTGGAGTTTTCTTTTCTTTCTCCAAGCCTTTTCCTTCTCTAACCATTTTCTTTCTCTAACCCTTTTCTCTTACCCATAGTGGCACAAAGACCGAGGTTTGTATTTCTTCAATCACGTCATAAACACGTCTCTTCCCAAAGATTTGGTGTTTACCATTGATATGAGCAGTTCTATGGCGTTAGATTGGGAGGCGATTATCCATAAAGCCTTCCCCATCATATTTCAAAAAATGAAGACGGCAGACCGATTCAACATTCTTATGTACAACAGAAGTGTATATGAATGGAAGAAAGAGCTACAGAATGTTACCAATGAAAATATACAAAGCGCTATGCAATTCATCAAATCTTTCCCTGCCACCGGAAGTAAGTAATACGTCACGTGACTTTCATCCTGATTTTTTATTCTCGCCAAGCCTTGTTCGATAGCAAATACTCATTATGTTTTTCACATTCATTTTTCTCTGACAAAGCGCGAGAATTAGATGCGAACTGATTAAATTAGCGAATTAGTCTGCATTATGAAAATGTTTTCTCATGAACTAAAATAGATACCGTAGGAATTCTAAATGTAGTTTAATCCAGAACGAATAATTGATTAGTTTGATTTACGGCTTATCAATCATTTTAAAGTTGTTTTAAGAAACATATTTTGAGATTATAAGAATCCTTTTGACGATAATAATGATTTTCTTATACAAGTCTTAGTCTTTAACCCATAGCTGAGAGGAAAAGGTGTGATTTCACACTTTTCCCAAGGCTTAAATTCTAAACAGTAGATAGTTCTATCTATCGCCCGATTCACACCGCTTCCAAGTTTTTTGAACAGGAGTAGAGATTTACACCTTATTTCCTGTTTAGGATTGGGCTTCCGGTTCTTGTTTCCTGTTTAGGATTGGGCTTCCTGTTCTAATGTCTAATTCAACGTCGCTGCCTGAACTCTGAAATTTTATTCGCTAACTAAATTATTGACCGCTTCAAGTCTAGAATTATCTGCCTTTCCTGTTATCTTGCCCTTTCTTATGCTAATACAACTACACACAGTAATTCTCTACCCTGAGTGGCCCTTGGGCCTTATATTGGGTCAACATTAGTAAAAAAAAAAAAAAAAAAAAGGAAAATGTCATTAGAAACAAAGAAAAGAGTACTGAACTGTTATGTAATACTAGTCCTTCCATATAGCAGTGAGAGCTAGACAATCTATTCAGAGATGAAGAAGAGATCTGAGGCAAAAAAATTGTAGTTTTACAGTCCTGTTGCGAATACCATAGGCGGAATATGTGAGTAACGAGGAAGTTTTAAGGATAATGGAAACAAAAAAGACACCTATACTTATAGTCAGAAAATGACAGTTGTATTTTCTAAGACACATACTGAAGAAAGAGGGCTTGGAAAATTTGACACTCACAGGACACATTGAAGGCAAGAGAAATACAGAGAAACTGCAAGTAACCTAACTAACGATCCTGTGGAAATCATATCAAGGAGTTGAATAGATAATGAAAAGACAAAGCTTACTCTCATCTACAAAGGATAGGAAATTGTGGAGAGCTATGGCCGCCTATAAAATGAGGAAGAGATCAGTATTTACATTCTTTATGGCCAGATAATAAGACATGTTACTGATGCAATACCAAATATAAATGTTGAAAACTGACACAACACGAACATACACAGGTTATAGACGTTGACATAGACGTGGAAATTATCACAACTGATTATTTCAAGTTTTTCTGAAAATCAGATAAAGCAAACCAGTTCCTTCTTATTAATCTTACTACAGAACAGGAATGATTACAGAAGTGAATATGTTAACTTTACATTAATTTCTCTATCTTTGTTAACTTTTTATTTTGTTTTATTTTTTATAACGTCTCGTATATTGGGGGGGGGCAACGTTGTTATTTTTTTTTTTCTTGTTTTTCTTTACTGTTTTTTTTTTTTTTTTTACAACGTGTTTAACCTTTCTTAGGTGTCTATATATCGTTATCGTGTAAAAATATAACAGGAAATTAGTCAAAACCAATCGCATACTTCGATTATAAAATAAAATGCGCATCAGGAGTTATCTCCCTTACAATTTTAACTACCCTAGTTGTCTCCCTTGGTATTTTCATGGTATGTAGTTTTATTAAAACGGGAAAATAGACGAAAATAAAATCATAAGCAAGCTAAAAAAAAAGTCATTCACATTATTTAAATGATTGAATATTAGACTGTCTGACAATTGTTTTATTTTCCTTTCAGATTTATGCATTAGAAATATACTCATACCGAGTAGATACTGCCGATTTTACAAATACTTGAATTAACTGACTGTTAAGAAAAGGAAAATTGAGTTATGGCTGTCTTATTAGAGAAGTTAGTTGCCTTGAAAATCGGCTTTCAAAATCCCTTTTTTATTTGGGATTGAACATCGTCCATATCCACCCAAACAGCTTAGATTCGTTAATTACGATTTTCTCAATCAATAGATTTAAATTCGGTTTTTATTAACGGATCTAAAACATCTGTTGAATGTGATGTAATTAATCAAATAATAATTCCCATTTCTGGGTTGGCGATACTCTTTATAAGAGACTAGAATTAATATCGCGACGATATTCATAAAGTTTTATTCATTAACCAACATTAGTTGAATGGACAGTCAAAATATATTTAATATATTAAAACTTGTGTTTATTCTAAGGTTTGATGGATATGCAAGTTCACCTGTTGTTGCTCGGAATGAATTAACGCCCTCGATCACTTTGAATTATTTCGTTCGATTCAAATATTGCCAAGACAGCGGAATTCACAGTACAATTGAAGAAACAATGAAGAGAATATTTATTATTCTTATTCTATGCTTCTTCATTTTCTTTGTTATGAACAGGCTCTCGTTGACACATTCTATACGCAACTGAGGAAGGCTGGAGAATTTACCAGCCGAATCCTCCATTCACTTCCGCAATTAAATTACTAATTCGAATAATGTAAATGCTTCATTTCAAAATTTGAGTCAATAATTTTTCTTCAGTTCAAAATATTATAATAACGTCGAAGAAAACATATTCTTCTATGTGTAGTATCCCCTCAGGACGTTGGCGATCATAGCTCTCCACAATTTCCGGTCTTTTTGTTATCGTTTCTATGCCCTGTTCTGTCATCAAGATGTGCATTAGAAGTTTCAACTGCCTCTTTCTGATGTTAAGTATGTGTTTATTTTGTCTCGATTTTCCCTACAACTTCGTCGTTGCTCACATGTTTATTCCATGGCATTCTCAGCATCCTTCTGTAGAATCATATTTCTGTTGCTTCATGTCTCTTCTTATCTGTGAGGAGATTGACCTGCATTCACTGCCCTGCAGGAGGACTTATATTATGTAACAATTCAGTACTTTTTTTCGGGGGGGTCTGACGAAATTTTTTTTTGTTTCTTAATACTTTGCTTAGTTTTTGAAGGCATTTTCCGCTATATCAGTGCACCTTCGGAATTCTGTGTCCCATTTTCTGTCCTCTACTAAAACACTTCCCATATATTTAAAGTGTACTTTTAAAATTAAACATTTGGCCTCTTTGAATAAAATAACAGAAAGAAATGTTGTCATTTAAACTCTGATTATACAATTTTAAAATGTCTCATAGATGAAATCAGTTTTCATGAAAAACGAAACTTTAGATGCATATACGCAGGCATGCTAACCTACAACAGATAGTTTACCTCGGCATCATCAAAAACATTTGACTACTTAACAATTTCAATCGAAATGCTTTTCAAAACTTTGGTCATATTGATCTAATTAGTAATGACTAGCAGTAGAGCCCGGCGTTGCCCGGGGATGTAACAGTAAGAGATAGATCAAGTATCGACCACCATAAAGACTGAAAAATAAAATTGACAAAGATTATTGTTTAAGGTTGACGGACACGCATGTCTTAATTATTTTTTTTTTTTTTTTATTTTTTTTTTACGAATTGGTCAAACCCAAACTCAAACAAAAACATTGTTTTCAATCGTTGAGTCTACCGATTGAATAGAATTTTATTATAAACAATTGTCTTGTAAATGGAATTTTTAAAGCAATCTGAATATAAAAATAAAGAAAAAAGTGTGCAAGACAATAAGAAACACTAGCTGCCAAAAAAAAGTGAAGTTTTGTTGAAATCGGTTGAAAAATGTAGGAAATCCGATCCCATATATAAACGAACACACACACACAAACAACCTGGGTTTTATAATAAGTATAACTCGATATGAGTTGCCCCCCTTTCATTCTGGCGACAGAATCGTGTTTTATCGTGTTTTCAAATTGATTTCATGCAAAAACAATTGTGTTTTTCCAAATTTTGGCGCTGTCAGAACCACCGCAAGGTAATTTTACGTAGTCCTGTGAAGTTTTGTTGAAATCGGTTGAAAAATGTAGGAAATCCGATCCAATATATAAACGTACACACACACACACACACACACACACACACACACACACACACACACACACACACACACACACACACACAATCTGCGTTTTATAATAAGTAAGATGAATTATTTTCTATTTCCAGTAAGCAACATCAATCTGGCATTAAATAAAAGTTTGGATCACTTGAATGATACGAGACCCGGTCGATTCCAGGCTGTCTACTTCCTCACCGACGGATTCCAATCGACGACAGATGTGAGGACAAATACAATTATCAACCAAGTCAAGCATATCAACAAGGGTCGCAATATACCAATATTTACTTTAGCCCTTGGTTCAACATCAGATGTCATATTGTTACGAGCCACTGCAGCAGCCACTGGTGGCAAATTTAAAAAAATCTATGAACGCCAGCTGTCATATGCAGTCGAATTAATGGTTAATTTCTTCGGCGAAATCAATACACATTTATTGAACAACTTGACACTTAAAAACTGCGATAAAGACGCTCATCGCTTCGACATGTCACGTGACTATTACCGAGGCTCCGAGAATATTTTCTACATTACTCCCGACTGTTTCCCTAGCAACAACTACCAGATGGTCGTTGTCACTGGCAGAGGATACAATGGCATAAACAACTACACAGCGCCGCTCCTTAACAGTGACCTCGGTCTTTATAATGATAATCAGAAAGAGGAATTTCTAAAAAGTTATTTAGAATTTTTAGCCCTGAGAACAGCGATTAACATGGATGACAGAAAAGCAATCCGCGCATATCCAGTGAGTTGCTATTTTATATCTTCTGCTTGTCTGTCTGTCTGTCTGTCTGTCTCGAATATATCAGCGTTTGCTGTCGTCTGCTTTTATCGCTGTAGATATTCCAATCTCATTTCCTTATGAAGAAAGTCTGGCTTCAAATATCGATTAAAACACACTTGGTGATCTTCCTCCGGTTACAAAATCTATTAATGCTATGAAAACGGAAATATTTCTTCTGTGGCGTAGGGGGGCGACATGGGTCCACTCTGGGTGATACTTTTATAAAGGTTTGACTTTTATCTCACCTGTATTGGCAGTATTGAGATAGAAGTGGTTTAATGTCGGGACATTACTTATTGTTGAAGGACCTTTTCGATTTCGAATAATTTAAACTATGAATAATGTATTTAAGGGATTGTTATCTTGGCTGACCAAAAACATTATCCACTGATTATTGAGGGTTGTTCTATCATTGTTGGTAAATATATATATATATATAGAAAGAGAGAGAGATAGAAAGAGAGAGGGGGGAATCACTGTGCGATATGCTGTATTTGGGAGGGGAGTAGAGGCGTCAAACTCAAGTCAAAACCTAGAGACGACAGTCTGTTTCGTGATATCTTCAGGGACTTTTATATTCACATGTGCTCTATCCCTGTATTTGAACACTTTTAGCCATAAATTTAACATATCTTAAAACTATATATATATATATATATATATATATATAATTATTTTTTATAAAAAATTATAACATAAGTATGTTATAAAATCACTACAAAAATAGCCATTTTGTTTCAACACACTCTGTGTCTTATCAAGTGATGATGTTGAAAATAAAATATGTGTTATTGACAGTATTGACAGATCAGTGTGATTAATTACAGGCCGTTGTTTTTTAATCATTTGATTACATATTGGAATGTGAGAAAATCTCAAACATCAAAATGTCCCTTTCTTCTTTCACAAATTTCTTACTCAATTCTAATTTAATGGGATCCTAATCTGCTACAATGGTTTGCGAGTTGTTTTTTTCTTTTTTTTTTTTCAAAGTCATTGTTAAGGAAGTTTTGTCCTCATTGACACAACACACACTAACTAACAGTAGCATAGACCTGAATTTTATTAGTAACTTTCCTAATTACATACTGAAAAAGTATGTGTGGATCCAGAAAATAAAATATTATTCAAACATTTGTAATCCCGCGTCTACGGCCATACTGTTGGTCTTTTTCGGTATCATAGAAAAATGTTTTTTTTTTTTTACTGTTTTTAGACTCAGTGTTTACCGTTTCTCCGTGAGGATGACGTCATGCATCGGTCTACAGCAATTGACTCAATCAGTTCCCAAATATATTTAGAAACTCAGACCCATAACTGAAACAGATCTTATTCCGTATTTCTTTTACGATAAAGGTTTCATCAGAAACCATTTTTTCAGTCCATGTTGTATATTAGACACGTTAGACTTATGCTAGTGAGAATATCGCGTCTTAGTTGGCAATGTTCATTGATATGTTTAGGAATTTCATTTGTGTCTGACAGATGACAGGTTAGTTAACAAGAAAAGATAGTTGTGATTTTTCGAACCTACGAATTAGGTGCTTGTGTATGATGGGAACGCAGTTACCCATTGGGAAAAAGAATTCGTAAATTATGTTGTTTTTAGTTAATGAAGCTTTTTAAATACCTGCATTGTAATTGGTAGATTAGATAAAAATATTACCTTCGCTTGTCACACTTTGTTTAAAAAATACAACATTAAAATACGTTTCAGTATTTTTCTCCCTAAACTTAAGTGGAAGACACACATCCAACGCAATTAACAAAACTAACTTCGTGCAAATGAATTTCAGTGTTTGATTTGGATATTTTGAGTATTATTATCTCCCAGCTTGTATAATATTAATTATTTTCATTTAATATCTTCATTTGGTAGTTGTCAACCTTAATTAGTTTATTCTGTTGTGGAGCGTGTTTAGCAAAAATATGCAGCATGGAAAAACTTTGCAAACCGTTTTAGATATGTTCGATTATTTACAGAACCTTCTCCATAAACTGTAAAATTTATTTCTGTATTTAAGTCGCTTTTTTGCCGTTAATAATAATAATAATAATAATAATAATAATAATATGATGATGATGATGTTTCTTTTCTCCGATCTTCAAATTATACATCATTTTTTTCAAGTGCATACTGATGTGATAACTGTTACAATCAAAAGCATCTTTTTAAAATATAAAGCTTATCGCTCTTAATGGAATCTGATTAGAAAAACAGAACGGACTTTTCAACCAAAGGGTGATAAATGGTATCTGAAGAAATTCTTTCTTGAGGATATTAATAATTTTATTTTTACGCTTTTAAATAAATAAAGCGGTAATAAAAGGGTAATATTTATTATTTTACTTATTTTCTCAATTCAACAGGAAGTCAATAAAATACACTTTTTGTTTTTTTTATCTTTTTCAGATCTATTTTCCTAAGCACTTTTTCTATTTATAAATAATAAAGTGTTTCCTTAATTTTCAGGGTCTCGTTTTGACTCCTTGGTCTTTTATAACATTCCAACCGCCATCTGCAATCGGACTCAACCAAAGTGAGTATTATTTTGTTTTTTCTTATTACATTTGTTTTAGCAAATTCTGACCGGAAGTTTTTTTAGTTCCAATTGTTATCATCTTAATTTTGGCCAGTGTGCGTTTTTGTATGTTTTCTTTAGAGATCTCTCAACAGAATTGAATGAAAAGACATTTAAATATCACTTCGCTTTCCTAACTTTGATCTCATAGTAGTTTATCACAAAAGACAAAATCCTACAACTCGCTTAGTCTGATGATTGAGTCTAATATCGTCCGTTTCTCTTATTGACACGATAAATCTGAGAACTTGCAACTCAATCCTGGGATTTGGTTAAATGCATATGTTGAGAGTGAAAGAATAGCAAGAAAGAAGAAACCAAAAAGCACATATCAAGACAGGATACAATATTTACCTGAAGATATATCGGTTCGAAATCTTATATGAAAACAACAAAGGCAAAATGAACAGTTCAAGAAATATATCAAATGTTCGTTCAATTTCTATCATTCTTAAAGGCGTAAATAAAATAATACGGCGTTGAGCGCAGTGTTGGTGGTTTTATTTTATTAAAATTTGTTCAAACAAACGCATGAGTCTCAAAACTGTTCTTGAATATAAGTTGCATTTTTTAAGACAAGAGCGTCACAGATTTCTTTGCCGGGAGAAGTGGGTGTAGTTTTGTAACATCAGACTTGAGTTTTCATCTGTCATTAATTTTCAAATACAAAATCGTTGTTTAATTGAATCGATCTCTCTTCCTTTTTTCATTTAAATTTAAATTCCAGACAATTCTTATATTTCTTTTTTTTTTCATTTTTAAAGGTGGTTCATCTTCTGGTGCTGACATAAATAAAATTTGGATGCAAGAAATCACGGGAGCAGGTAAGAATAATGGAGTAACTTAGAGCAAGGGATGCAACTAAGAATCAAATGAGTAGCTAAGAATAAGGGGAGCAAATAAGAATCAGGGGAAGAAGTAAAAATCAGGTGGTCAAGTACGAATCAAGAGAGCAACTAAAAATCAAGAGAAGTAGGAATCAAGGGAGCAGTTAAGAATCAGGGAAGCAAATAAGATTCAAGAGAATAGAAAGAATCATGGGAGCAGATAAAAATAAGAAGAGCAAGTATGAATAAGGAGAGCATGTAAGATTCAAGATAACACGTAGGAATCAAGGGATCAGATAAGAGCAAGTAAGAATTAGGGGAGCAAGTAAGAATCAAGGGATCAGATAAGAGCAAGTAAGAATCAGGGGAGCAAGTAAGAATCAAGGGATCAGATAAAAATAAGGTGAGAAAATGAAAATCAGGGGAGCAACTAAGAATCAAGAGAATAAGTAGGAATCAAGGGAGCGTGTAAGAATCAGAGGAGTAAGTAAGACTTATAGCAGGATGTAAGGATCAGAGGAATTCGTATAATCTGGGCAGCTAATAAGAATTTTCCGGTTCAATAAGTTGGCTGTACACATTGATTTGCATTTAATTGGCAACTTTAACAATCGGTTAGAAAATAATTCTCTCGTTGTCCAGTCATTTCTATAAACATCTGTTTTCTTTTCATGATGCTAACCATATGGGCTTAAGCGCTGAGTAATGAATAAGTTCTGTGTTTGTGAGACTCGTTGCCAAGATTTCCTAAAAGGTCCATGAAAAATTTTATTTCATTAGAGGACAAACGATTTACACTACTTACATTGTTCGAACTGTTATCCACATCTGTATTGCCATATTCACAACAGACCGAACAATTTAAATAGTCCCAATAATTCATATCCAAAATATAGACAGATGTAGAAGACAAACTGTTAACTTCCAGGAGCCAACTTTGTAGCTAAGACGGATGCATACGATGCACTATTTACTTTCCATCAGGTTAGAATGGCGTCAGTTCAAATCCAGATAAAAGCCAGGATTTCGAATGCTGATTTTCAAAGTAAACAGGCAAGCCCCCACACACATTTCTACTTCCATTACCTATCACTCTTTGGCCTTCTATACAAATTCTATCAAATCGTTGCCAATATTGTCATTTCTTTTTTCACGTCCAGTCCACTGCGTGTATTGAAACAATTTGATATTTTCCTGTAACAATGTGAAGGACCCGTTTACTAGCGTTTCCTTTAATAGCTGATCTCCCTCTTTTAGCGCCAATTTTTAAAAAAGGCATTCACCTTTTTAAACTATACTGATGTTATAATAGATATGCGACATTAAAATGAAAATAATTAACCTGTCAATACTATATGATAATTACCATTGTTTATTTTTTTATATCTTTCGTGTCAGTAAGGGTTGGGTAAAACTTGGTTGATTCTCTATTGGGATATTTCCATTGGTTAAACAATATCATTTATACATGGATATAAAATAACGAAAATCTAATTACATACAGCATGGACACGGAAGAAATGAATAAATAGAAAATTTGTTGGAAGGAGATGAATTAATTAAACGGTTCATTGGCTTCTATTTTAGTTGTGAATTTTGAATATCTTAATAATAAAAAATTCTAATAATGTTCGTCATTTTTTATGGGAGGTATGCCCTAGGTTTAATAATATTTACTCCTGAGTGAAACACCCGACCCAGCGCAATGATACATATAGAATTCGACCAGCAACAAAAAACATGTAAAAATATTAATGAATAATATTACAAAAACTACAAATTCGTCATGAACCAATCATCACAGCTGGGTGTTTGGTTTGTTCGTTGTTTTGTTTTATGGCATATCAACCTCAGTGGGTCACTTAATGCCAACAAATTTTAAAAAATAGATTCATAGCGATAATTTGGTAAAAAAAGGTGTGTATGTATACATATATATTTGAACCATTTTTCAATTACTCATATTTTTGAGTAATTCAACTTCTTTTAGGAAATTTACAATCTTGGATAGTTTTATTTTCGTAAAAAGTTTTTTTTTTAATTACTCACTTGGTAATATCTTGTTCGCACTAGATCAAAATCTATACACTCTAACAGTATATGTTTCACTGTAAATTTTCCTTCAAAAATTATTACTGGTAATATTTTTTTATTACAAAGTTTTTCTGGTATTAAAACCTATTTTTACTCAAGTTTGGGTATTAACTATTTACCGATAGCTGGGACCCTAACAGATACTACCACCCCGAGCCAGGGTGGGCCTGGGAACACCAGCAATTACGAGGTGGTTCCACGCTCCTCAAAACCTCCTGATCAGAGGCCTGTTGGACTGTTTATCGTCTTACCCAGGATGAGTTTATCGTCTTACCCAGGATGGATCACAGTTTATCGTCTTAAGGATGAGGATGTATTTATCGTCTTACAAGGATGAGGATGTATTTATTTTACCCAGGATGAGGATGTAGTTTATCGTCTTAAAGGATGAGGATTATTTTATCGTCAAAGGATGAGGATGTATTTTATCGTCATAATGAAAAATTATCGTCATTAGGATGAGGATGTCTTATCGTCTTACCCAGGATGAGGATGTAGTTTATCGTCTTACCCAGGATGAAAAATATCGAATCGTTTACCCAAAGTGAGAGTTTGTTTATCGTTTATTTGGAATACGCCCCAGGAAAGGATGTAAATTATCGTCTTTCCCCAAACGGATCACAGGTTAAGTTCAATTCGAAATACAAATGAGATTATTTACTTTCCATCAAATTGCAAAGGTTAAAATCAATCTTTAAAATAATGAAAATGGACAATTTAAAACACAAAGACCTATCGAAAAAGTCGTTTGTTACATTTATTTGGAATACGCCCGGAAAAGGTGTAAATCTATCTCTTTCCCCCAAAGCTATGGGTTAAATAGTAGGGAACCCCTTTTAGCCTTGCTTGACAATCAATCTAGGAAAAGGACAATTTAAAACACAAAAACCTGAAAGGTAATATTCGTGGCCCTGAAAGGTGTAAATCTATCTCTTTTCCCCAAAGCTATGGGTTAAATAGTAGGGCACACCTTTTAGCCTTGCTTGACAATCAATCTCGGAAAGGGACAATTTAAAACACAAAAACCTGAAGGGTAATATTCGTGGCTCCTGAAGTACACTATGTGCACCAGTTCCCGGTATTCAGTTCTTCTGTAAGGCGTAGACGTATGTATGTATGTATTCATGTAAAAATTGCCCGCTTAGAGGAGGCTTGCATGCCAGAAGAGCTGCTGTGTTCTGAATGCAAGCCGCACAGGTGATTCAAGGACACAGTTGAGGACACACTTAAAAAGGTAAACATAGATACCAGCACCTTGAGACATCTTGCATCAGCCGTGGAGAAATCTGATTGCTGTTGGTGTTGAAGAATTTGAAAATAACAAAGTTGCTTACATTGAGATGAAACGAGGAAATATGGAAGACGTCAACCCTCCTCCCAAGAGGTGCACAAAGTAGTCCCTCTCGTGTGATGAATGTGGCCGTATAGGTGTTGGTCGGCCAGTGGACTCATTCGACATCATAAAACTAAGTATCCAGATAATCAGAT
This sequence comes from Acanthosepion pharaonis, assembly GCA_903632075.3. Lineage (NCBI taxonomy): Eukaryota > Metazoa > Mollusca > Cephalopoda > Sepiida > Sepiidae > Acanthosepion > Acanthosepion pharaonis. The sequence goes on along the minus strand of CAHIKZ030002998.1, from coordinate 2,811,038 downwards.
TGGTGTCAGAAATGTTGCCTGTATTTCAACAGATCACTTGCAAGTGTTTTGAGTCATTTAAGACATCAACGAATCATCCGTAAAATGTTCGTTTGGGAGTTATTAGTTTTAGAGGTGGTCTTACTCGATTACGAATTGACTTCCACAATTCTGCAAGCAATTTCGCTTGCAGATCTTGGATATACAAGTTCAGTCAGTCAGCTAGTATATATATTGTCGAGGGGTCCTCCCCTTTTTACACAAATGGACTCACCCAGCATATACATATACTACTGCTACGTGAAGACCCGATAGCTGAAGAGAGGAGTGAAAGGTTGTAGGTAACCGGAAGAGAGAGATGAAGGTAACAGACAGACAGAACGAACGTAGCCAGCAAGAGTCACAGTGAGCGAGCACGTAGACACAGTCAGAAGTCATACAGCGATACTTCAATACCAAAAACTGTATAGATATTTTGCTACTAACCCGTATTCCTGGAACTACTAACCTGCTTTACCAGTTTGTATTATTACATTAATACATTATTTTCCTATATTCATTCTTGGCGTTTGTTATTTATTGGTACGGATTTCATCCTGGAATTCACAACATATATAAATAAAGGTAATGGTAAAGGAAGATCGTACTGCGCCAATCTTTCAGCTATGATTTTTAACCCTGAAAATGCACAGTAGCCCTTTGTTTTTACCTGAGCTTAAGCACCGGTCATTACCACAGATGAGAAAGACACAGCTACCTCAGTCATAATGCAGGCCAGGCTATTTATTTCGTCTGCCACTTCCTACAGCACCTAGTGAGAAGCGAACTGGATTATGAGATGAGTTTCTTTACGGTCGCTCTACGCTAGACGCCCAAGTAGATATAACTTCCTGAACGAATGACCCCCCCACCACCACCACCACCTCGGTTCTTACACAAAGGTTCTAGATTTGCTGAAGCCGTTCATCGATTTATATTTGTTACAGGCGTTGGCGACCCGCATTTTATGATAGAACTCAAGGGACTGAAGAGGCCGGTCTGCTTTAATATGATGGGAAAACCTGGAGATGTCATTAATCTTGTTTACGATAAGCGAAATGGTAAGTCTTGAAATAACTTTTATAATACCATGAGATTAGAAGGAATGTGTGGAAGACTCTCTCTCTCTCTCTATATATATATATATATATATATATATATATATATATATATATATATGTGTGTGTGTGTGTGTGTGTGTGTGTGTGTGTGTGTTCCAACTTCAAATATTTTTCTACCATTTTATTAGCGACTTGTAAAGGATGAAGAAGATTCGTCTGTCTGAAGAAATATATATATATCTATAGATAAAATAATTCAAAGAGAGGAAATTGATATTTCAAATGAAATTGTATATATAAATTTAAATTTCCATTGTTTATATATTTAAAAAATCAAGTTATCCTTAATATATTTTGGCACAGTTTTTAATAAGATTTAGAAAATTCTAATATCTACATTGTATATAGCTTAGTCTAAAGTATATTGAGCACAAAATCAACATGCTTTTCGCTGAATTCTACTCCAGCTGTGTATATAACAGTTTATATATATATATATATATATATATATATATATATATATATATATATATATATATATATATCGTTGGATTGATGTGAGTTTGTGACCCTTGGTTTCACGCTTTTGCGATCGTCAGACAAACTGAATAATTTTTTTAAATTTTGGGTTTGTGTAGATTGCGTGTATTTGGTGTTATTATGGAAGTTTATCTGACGATCGCAAAAGCGTGAAACCCAGATCACAAACTCACATCAATCCAACCAAATATGTTAGCTCTATCTGTGATATTCAGCGCTTTCTAATAAGGACAGCGCATATAATATATAAATAATAATATATATAATATATTTCATATATATATATATTTATATACACACACTTTTCACACACACACACACACACACACACACACACACACACACACATATATATATATATATATATATATATATATAGCATAAAATTTGTTATATCTTTGGAGAAAGCGTGCTCATTATTGAGGATAGAGCGCTTGTATGGATATACAATGTGGACACAGAACTTAAAACTGTATGTTTCCTGGCAGTTTCAAGATCATCAGATCATATGTTCTCTTTCTATCTTTCGCTCTCTCTCTCTCTCTCTCTCTCTCTCTCTCTATATATATATATATATATATATATATATATATATATATATATATATATTGGTTGATTTGTCAGAGAGGTGAATTCTTCATATTAATCTACTTATAAAATAAAATAAATGCGACTTGTACTGTGCTCAATAAAATCTGCAATCTCAAACATAAATTCTTGTTTAATCTTCCCACGCTGAAACTGAATTCGTTTTTCGTTTGTCTTAAAGGTATTTTTGTGAACGCAAAGATCATCTGCAGCGATGTTGACTGCCAGAAGACTTACCTGGGCGTAATCAGTGTGTCAGCTCCGACAGAGAAATGGACCATTTCGCCGGAAGACGTTCAGGTAACCAGGCGCCATTCGTGGCAAGATGAAAGCCGTCCACTCAAAGACCAATTCACTGCCCACTATACTGACCGCCGATCGATTGTTATGACATGGAAATCCAGCGAGAAAAAGGTCATCAAATTGTTGATTCGAAGATCACAGTCGAAGAAAACCAAAGGAACCAAATATCTTGACTTTTACTTGATGAATGGCAGTGGACTTAGCAATACCACAGACGGCCTCATCGGTAAGTGAAATGAAAAATAAAGATCGTTCGAATAACCTATTTTCTACTCAGCTGCCCTCCACTCCCTCCTCGCTCTCTCTTTCTCCTCCCCAACTTTCCTTTTTCAAACTCTCTGTTTGTCTGTCTGTCTGTCTCTTTCTCTCTTTCTTCCTCCCTCCTTTCATAAGTAATAACAATAAAACATAGATTATCCTCAGGTCAAAAATAGATACACAAAGAGATTGATTTAGACATATATGGTTCTTTCACTCGCAGAAATTTTATAATCAATTTTTAAAAGTGATTTCGCCCGAAGTAAGGCAATAAAGCTACTAAGAAACAAGATGTTACTGAGAATATATATATATATATATATATAATAAAAAGGCTTAAACACTAATATTCCATGGTCATAATTTATTCCATTGGAATCGTAAATACGATCCAAATCATCAGACCTACAAATTCAAAATGAAAACAGAAAAAAACAACTCCGGAAATCAAAACAGAATTTAGAGAAAGTGTAAGTATGAGGAGGAGGGACATGTTGAAACAACTGAATTAAAAAAAAAGATAGATAGATAGATAGATAGATAGATAGATAGATAGATAGATAGATAGATAGATAGTGTTATCTTAAGTCTTGTGAAGTACGAGGCAACAGACTTGCCACACTCAGTATTGTTACTATAGTTCTCATAGTAAGCAAGATTTTCCCCTACCATTACCAACTAGCTTAGCAGAAAATGAATGGATTCATATTTTTCCAAGAGTCAATGCGTTCACAATTATTGGCAAAATTCAAAGTAGGGTCTATAATGTAATCGATTCTGATCATGCATCTCGATTTCAATCACTTTCACACCAACGAAACGTGGCTTCCAGCTGTCTATTCTACAAATATTTTCATGGCAATTGACCTGAAGAGCTTTCATCCTTTTAACTTCGACTGCATGAATTTAAGCGTGCTACTAGATTGACTAGATTTACTTTTGAACTAGCTAGATGCAACTGTTAGTTCCATTCTAAGATTTTCTTTTATCGGACATCTCACCTCTATGACACCCTTCAGATTTCTTGCTTCTCTGCCACCTACAATCTTCAAAGATTTTAATGCAACGCCAATCGCCATTTTCTATCTTTCAGAATCATTTCCTTTTATTGTCCTTTATCCTCAATAAAGTATTCTCATTCTCTTCTACTCCCGGTAGCCTCTTGGCCCCTAGTGATATTATCGCCTTGATTTGGATGAAATAGCTAAAACAAAATCGTGCTAAAGCGAACGCAATAGTTATTACTGAAATTTGAATTTGACTTTCCCTGCCGATAGCCTTTGCGCTACACACACATTCAAATGAATTGATCTAATCATTATTTCATGTTTCTTTATTCATTTTCTTTCTCTTCAAAACGACGTTAATCCCTACATAATTCTACATACACAATTCTAAATACAATCGTCAATTAAGTCAGGTAAGGGAGTTCAAGTTTTAGTGATAGAACAATATCCCCATCTCGCTTGAAAGACTGCCACGACACGATCTTACAGATGTCCGTTCAGCAAATAATTTTGTGTGATTATAAATTATATAAATATAACTCCTACCCACGTAAATAAGTAAAAATCTTGCCTATTTTCTTTTTAGCCAGTTGGGATAGTTGCGATCGTCATTCTAATCTAGTCTCTAAATTGAATCGAAAACATTTTAAATCCATTACGACCAACATCCCATAATAATTTTTTTTCAAATTGTGTCGTCAAAACGATGATGATATATCATTCACATAAATTAAGAAACGATAAAAATCATCATTTCATTTTTCATTTTATTTTTTGTTATATTTAAAAAATTGGTTGAAATTTACCGATTAAAAACGAATTTCTCCTTTGAATTGTTCTAATTTTTTCAACTTTTTTGCAAAAACTTTTAAAAAGGGCTGTTTTCCCTCTTTACGCTTTGAATTTTACATCAGGATTTGAGCTTTATATCGTCCAAATCTCTTTGTCTCGGCAAATTTTTTGTATTTTTTATTCTTATTTCTTGCGGTTCTAATTTTACCAACACCTTTGCAAAATTTTACTGGGCTGTTCCGTGTGCTTCTATCAGGATGAGCACAACTAAAATTGTATTTTTTTTTTTTTCTTCTTTCAATTCTGCTCATAGGGCTACTCAAAGGTATTATTTATACCAAATTTAAATATTTTACTCATTTGAAATTATTATTATTTGATTTTTCACAACGGTCGTCTCTGGTGGTTTATACTAGAGATCAAGTGACAACAAGTATCTTAAATAATAATAATAATAATAGCAACCGCATCACGATTTTCAGTATTTTTAATCATATTGTGGTGTAATAGACATCGGAATGAGAAACTGTAGATCCAAGTTCGAATTTCAGTCAGTTTCACTTACGCGAAAATACCCCTGGGAAAGGTATGAATTCATCGCTCTTCCTCCCAGTTATAGGTTGAACAGCAGGACAAAATGGGTTCTATAGCCTTTGGTGGTAACCAGTCTACCGCAGAAAGAAACGGCGATCTACTGCGAAAAAATCTTCTGCCTAGTCAGTCACGAATCGAAAGAGACGTGACCGCTCGAGCGTGTATCTCGTGTCGCAGGTAACTAACTTATCGTCTGGATTGTTTCTTGCCTACATTATCGAATTTGTAAAAGGGTTTCTGGTGTCTTCCAGATGCATCAACAATGATGGATACAAATGTAAACTTCATGTTCACTTTCTGTCGTGCGATGGGCGTGAAGGTTATGGGTATGGAAAGTGGAATCGGCAAACCGAGTTCAAATTCCAGCTTGGTCTGTTGCGTTCACTTTTGTACTAATGTTCTTGGGAAAAGCATGAATCCATCGTTTCTCCTATCACAGGATAAATTGGACTCACTAACTTTTGTTGGCAGCTAGTCTACGAGGACAACACTGAATTCAAACGCCGCGGCGAAAGCAACAGGAAAATGTTCCGTTAAATTTCACAAAATAAATATGGCGTTCACAAATACTTGAAGTAAAAGAAGTCTGTAACGATCAAATGATCACACATATCCCGAAGAGACATAACAATTTAAAATATCTGTAGTTTGTTGAAAATCAACATTCACTAACTGATAGTTTTATTTGGGGATTTTTTTCTTTATTTTTTTTTAATTTTTTAATTTTTTTACGATTACTAAATTTCATCTCCTTCTTTGGTTTGAGTGATTTTCTAACTTTATTATTATTATTATTATTATTATTATTATTATTGTTGTTGTTGTTGTTGTTGTTATTATAGATGCACGTACACACTCACAGCAGGGAACTTTCTCAAATCTCAAGCACCTGATTATTTTGGATATTCTATGATGACCTTAGCGTCTGTGGAATTAGCATTACTTTGCTTTTTGTTGTTAGAGAAATATTTGCATTCAAGTTCTTTTTTGGTCAATGTAAAATATTGAAAGAATCAATATTTATAGGATACCATTGGGACTGGAATGAAAAGCACAAAAGTAAATTTCTTAGTAAACTCTAAGTAACTTTCCTGATTTTATGTTATCAAAACTGAAATTCACATTCCGATTTTTAGAGCAATTGTTCAACGCTTTGTCAAAAAAATAAATAATTTCCTTGGATATTAGTTATATAACTTATTGCATTTCCTTGGATATTAATCGTGAATCCAAAATAATATTATCAAAATGAAAAGAAGAGATAGTTGTTGTTATCACTGATAATGTAACTGTTTTCTGGGGTAATTTTTTCAAAATTTTATTCGTTATTCTTTCAGGTCAGTTTACGAATCGTCGTGGAGTTATTTTCAAAGTGAGACGAACTGCAAATGGCAAAATGAAGTCTGATATCCGAATTCATTACAAAAACAGATATCGAACTTTCTCAGCTGTGTTAACAGGAAACCGGCGCTCGTTCCAATTACGAAAAGAGTGTTGGACAGTGTGGAAAGAAGGTAGGGGCCTCGTAAGAGGCACTTACCAAGACTACGTTACGCAAGGGCTGTTCCAAGTGCCCATCTTTAAACAACACCTACGAGCTCAAAAGACGTGACCATTATTCTTAATCGACTTCGAAAAGCCGTTTGGAAGCATTGCCATGGGTGAGCGGTAAGCAAATCCAAAGCCAGAAGGGTTTGACAGAAAAGAGAAAATTCAAAGAAGCAGCCGACCATTATACTAATGATGTCGGCATTGAGACCATCGCTCATTGATCGGGAGCTTTTGTGATATTTTTCTGTTCACTGTATCGAGAAAATGAACGGGGTTTTTGCCAGTTTATGACGTTCTTGAAAAACTTACTTCGACTTTCCTATTACATAGAATCCATCATATTTTCATGCATTATATCTACAAATGTGTGTGCGCGCGCGTGTGTGTGCGCGTGCGGGCGCGTGTGTGCGCACGCGCGTGTTTAGTCAAATGCACGCACATATTTTTTTCTTTCTTTACTTCATTTTCAGGCTTGAAATCGACAGTCAACGTGATAATACCTATCCCTTTACCGTCTATCTCCTCTCTCTCTCTCTCTCACACGCACAAACATGCACCACTCCTCCGTATATGTATATGTGTGTGTGTGTGTGCATATATGAAGTATATATAAATCTATCTGTTAATTTATTCACTCTTCTTGTATCAAGTGATACATTTCCTATCTTCTGTCCAAAAATAAAATTTAAAATAGTACCCGCTTTGACTTCAAGATCTAAGACATTGCCGGTAACTGATGAGACCAATATTCGGTAGTCATGTCTTGCAAAATGGCTGCAAAATGGAATTTTAGAAGAATGATAAAGAATTATCTTTATTCAGGTTTTACGAGTTTATCTCTTCTTTTCGATGCTTTACATTTTTTTTTCTAAATAATAAAAAGAAAAGGTTAATTACCGCTCTTTTTTCCTGAAAGCAATTCGTCTTTCCCACTGGCAATAACTGATGAGAGAGGAGGTGGATGCATTGTGCAACGTATCACTTTCATGGCACTCCGCTGTCTTGCTGACTTATGGACGGTTCACCATACAACGAAATATTTGGTAGACAATAGACAATTGACCTGCTAAACGGAGGTGTATTTTCTGGAGACTCCATCCTTATGGCTTTTGCAATTTTGACAACCTTGTTGTTAAAAATGCACACTAAGCTACAGAAGTGGTACTGATTTAAATGAGCATATAAGCATAGATGACTGTGGTAAATGACCCAGGATTCGGCACCATTCTGGAGAGTGGCCGGCACGATAGTTTTGCAGACATTTACCATTCCTAAAGACAAGTTAGTACAGTCTAAAAAAAGCTTTGTGTGCCTTGACCTAGTTGTTGTCTATCTTTATTTTGATTTAAAAAAGATATATATATAATAAACCCCACCTGTTTGACCGATTGAGATCGGGGGCAGGTGATGCACCTCGCAGAGTACGGACTGGTGAAGAATTACAGTCTACTTTAGGCTGACTTCAAAACCAGAATCCTGTTGTCTTTGAAGCTGGATGGTAAGCCCTGCAGTATTCGTTCGGTGTCGTGACAAATTGAAATTTTCTGTTAAGTTAGAAACTTAATCATTGCCGAAAAGAAAAAGAAAGAGAATATCTGCTTTGCTTCTTTTGGCGTACTGTCCCCAGTTTTAGATAAATAATTAAAATATGGCTCCCTTATTAGGGAGGGTTTATCGAGAAGACTCAATCAATATTCAATGCTCTTCACATTTAGTGTTCTTATTTTTATAGACATGATGTATTTAAGAGATCATTGATCTAATGATCTTTCTTAAATATTTCCACCGAATTCTGAGATAACAATTTAAAGAAGCGTTTTTCTTTTCTTCCATCAACAGACGACGCGGTAAGAAAAACTTCGAAGTAAAATTGATTCCTCGGCAACTGGCAATATGTTCACGTTAAGAATGACTTAGTATTTTCACTTGTACGGCTTTTTGAGTAAAAGTTTTCTTAGAAAATGGCGTACCACCTGTTCAAGATACAACCAGTTTTCTCCTCGCTTTGATTTTAGTGCATATATAGATAGGTAGGTAGATAGATATCTTAAAAAAAAAAATGTACATTTCGGCATATTTATATTATCATCAAATATATTTTGTAAATATGAAATAATCATCATAGCATCCACGAGCAGACAATCCTGAATCAATTAACAAATGCCGAATAAAAAAACATTTTAAAATTTAAATTTGTTTTGTTTTCGTTTCAAATAAATTTCAAATTTTATTTTCGAATTTTATTTTCGAATCTTATTTTCGAATCTTATTTTCGAATCTTGTTTTTATTTTTTTTTAATAATTTTCGAATGCTATTTCAGTGTTCATTCTATTACATTTGTTGTGTTTAAGCATTTTGAATATTTAACGTCCACAATTTTATATGTTTCTGAAGAAGTTGAATCGATTTTTAATACGACAGGCTTCTTTTTTTTAATTTCAGGTTTTTTTCATTAATTATTCCATTCTTCTTTCGGCGCATTTAAAATCGTTTTGAAAATCATGATAAAATCCAATTTTGCATTTTGTATGCAACAAATAAAATTCAATCAAATGACGAAAATATTTTACTGACAATCAAGACGCCATTTTTGACTGAATTGAGTATCCTACTTTCTTTGGTGAGAAAAATCTTATGGATGCTAAAATAAACAAATATCAAATACGTTATTAGAATATTGTATTGCTTGGAGCCAAGTATGGCATAAGGCCTTTAGAAAAAGGGAAATATATATATATATATATTAAACAGTATATTTATATATTTACATCTACCGGCCTGAATAATCGAGAAATCTCGTTAGAAAAATAGTCGAGTTGATCTAAGACACATCGGATTTAATAAACAAATAAAAACAGAGCATCTAGTCAAATATTAGTATCCATTTAAAAAAATAACGTTTAAACAAATTAAAAATCTGTCGTATTTAATCCATTTCCTAAAAATTGTCTTTCTTTTCGCTAAGATACAAAACAGAGCCGATATGTATATTTCGAGAATCGGGAATATATGTGTTCAAAAGCACTATTCCGGCTTTGTTTGCTCAGGAGGTCCTACGTGGCCGAGTTGGCCTAGGGCACGTCAGATCTAATGATGGTTTCCCCGATGGGACTCAGGTTCAAATCCTGCCGTACGACGCATATTTTTCTAAGTAGATTTCTCGAATATTCAGGCCGGTAGTTGTAAATAAATAAATATATTGTTTAATAAATAAAAACAGAGCATTTACTCAAAAATGGGTATCCATTAAAAAATGACATTTAACCAAATACATGAAATATATTTATATATGTGATAAAAATTGTAGTTTTAAGGTATGCTTTACTTATGGGTTAAATTGCTTAGAGTGTACGTAGATATAAAAGTGGACATAAAAATCGACAAAAATATTAAAGTAATCAATAATAGCTTAAAATAACCACAAATCTGTATTCGGATGCACAATTATTTATATTGAATAGCCCCTAGAATAATTTGAAACATATCTGCTGTGTAGGTGATGTAATGTGGGTGTAATGGATATCGGCTCGGAATGAGAATTCGGAGAGCCGAGTTCGAATTCCGGTCGAGTTCATTATATTCACTTACGCAGAAATACCCTTGGGTAGGTATGAATACATTTCTTTTCCCAGCTATGGGTTAAATAGCAAGACAGATTGGGTTCTTTAGCCTTGATTGGCAACCAGAAAGAAATGGCAACCTATTGCGTCAGTCATGTATCAAAAGATACATGACTGACGTGGCGTGTATCACGTGTGACACTTGACTGATTGAACCGTTACCACCCACCCAATAACCATTAGAATAATACAATAGACCTACCCATAATGCACCATCGACCAACATATATAAAGAGTCGAGCAAAGTACAACACACTTGACCTGAAGATTGTGTCTGAGTACGCAACAGACTGTCGCTGGGTTTTGACGTCAATGTTCACTTTTATATCTACATGCACTCTATCCCTGACAATGTCCACTTATATATATATATATATATATATATATATATATATATATATATATATATATATATATATATATATATATATATATTATCCAGGGTATATTCAACCTAGCCTAAAAGCGGACATATTAGGATTACAAAACTAGTCTAATTTTATTTACATTATTTACACTTGACTAATATCCTCTTCTCTGTTGTTGTTATTTTCACAACCTTTCGGTCAAATCTCCCCGGCCTTCATCAGGCGGTTGCTCGACCAGGTAAACTTCGTTTCGAACTGAAATTTTATTTAAAACAAAGTATAATAGGGTTCTGCCCAGTCCTCACTTTCCAGTCTTGATAGAATTCAAAAACGTTTCCGAACCCTTGTTGGAGAAGATTTTTTTCCATATATATAACCTATATTATCCAGGCGATATATTCGATACCGTTAAATCCATGGAAAGTGGACAGACTAACTATATTTTTGGTCCCGCTGGTTTAATTTTCATTTAAACACGCCATTTTACATAGTAGCAAACCACACACATTCCCTCCGTATTCCATCGGCGAGAAGTAAGTTCTTCCCGCAAACCACTGCCCTGTGGAACAGACTCCCAAGAGGATGTTTCCCCGATCTAGAGTTAACCGTTATTTCCTCCTCCTATACATATATACTGCCCCTTAACTTAACCCTCTACCTTGAGTGGCCACCATGAACCTTACTGTAAAAAAAAAAATTGTTCTCGTCCACTGATCATGTCTCTTGATAAACTCGTTTAAATAGTTGTTTTCAACCTAACCCTTTTGTCGAGTTATGATTTATTTTCCAAAACTCACCCATGTTTAATCATTTATTTTGAGACTATCACTTCTGGATCGTGGCTTTTTTATTTACTGAGAAAGAAAGTTATTGGAATGTTGAAACGAATGTTATAAATGTCAGACAGGTTTAACTTGACACTCTTTAAAAAATGACTGATATCAAGTGGATTTTGGGATTCTACAACACAAAATTCAATCAGATTAACACAACTTTTTGTCATATTTTATTACATTTTTTTATCTGAGACCCCTAAGTTCTTAACGCTAAACCACAATTCCCTGAACAAAATTCCCAAATATTAAAACAATTTCAATCTGTAAAATATACGAAAATTATTCTCGGGAAGATATTTAAAACGTATCCAGTTCCCTTCATCCGTTAAATTTACCATTACCCGCTTTTGGTACCATATACAACCTTACAAATAAAAAAAAAATTGTTCATCGTCCATTTATCATGTCTCATGGATAAACCTTTTTCCTATTTGGTTCATAGTTGTCTCAATCAATTTTTGTCGCTAAAAGTCCCTCCAAATAAAGCTAGATGACGTCAAAAGGAAAATCACCCATTTTTAATCTTTTATTTTGAGAGACTATCACCCCTATCATTTTAAAATTATAAATGTGAAAATTTTGTTTTAATTTTCCTCTTAAGTATTAATACAGTTCTGTAATTGATCAGAAAATCATTCCGGGGATTCAAAGGACACGAATGTCCACTTGATGCCCTTGTGCAATAATATAAAATTCGAAAACTGAATTCCAGCCTTTCATGGGTTACTGTCATCTGCAACAATTTAGAAGGATGCCTTCACTTCTCTTATCGTACGGACGCACTTTGTCATTTTTTGACTGGTGAAGAAAAATGAATATTTCACAAAAACGTCGTCAAAATAGACCTCCGTTCATCCAAATTTTTTTGATGGGATTTGCGTTCGTGTGGTCCACTTTGAGTTGGTACTTATCGATGTTATGATGACAACAAAAATCTATTATCATCAGTAAGAGAGTTTAAACATGACTTTAAAGGGAAAGAGTTCAATCAGGTGGGAAAATGTGGTCGCCTATCTTGGTGAGGCACAGTTCCATATAGTAAAAACCATATTTTATCTTTTCTCGTTAGATATTAATACTATTATTATTATTATTATTCGAGAAATTTCGTCTAAAATATGCGTATCCGACTGGAATCGAATCTGTATTCCTATACGGAAATCGTCATTTGATCTGACAAGCTATACCATTTAGCTAGAGAGAAGCCTCTGCTTAATTTAGGCCGGTAAATGTAATTAGTATTGTTTAATTAGAAAAACAGTATTAAACTTAAATAAATTGTGTCTGTAAAAATAACGTATAAGCAAAAAATATCTATAAAAATAATGTATAAAGAGAAAACATTAAATAATTGCCAGACTTAATCCATTTCATTATTTACGTTAAGATACATTTCGTGGGCAGATATGATTGATCGAAAAAAATCGTCGAAGATTATGTGTTTTAAAACATTAATTTGGACTTTGCTAATCAGACGCTTTTTAATATAAAGGATCTCCAAAGTTTGTAACCATTTTTCATGAATTTGAAGTGATATTTTACTGTAATGTCAACCAAAATTAAAAGCGGGCCTTGTGGAGTTGCGTGATGTTTGTGCATTTCACTTTACTCAGAGAACTGGTAGGTAAATCTTCTCGAAAAAAAAAATAGTATAACCAATATAGCTTGATATTTTATTTTCAGCAAAGATAGTTACCGTTTTCAAAATGTTTTGTGTGTGTGTGTATGTAGAAGTATTATTGGTAATATTAGGGTTAAACAATTTTTTTCTTTTAGTATTCCAACTAAAGTACATCACAGATAATGGTATCCTCAGACGCAGATACAAAATATTAAATGCATCAACTGACATCTTCCCAAAAGACTTCCACAAACTACCGCCTAACAAGTGTGAAAAAGTCACATTCAATTCCTTTTTCAAAACCTCCAGAGATTTTCGAATATTTACAACGTTCTCTTTAGTAAAATATGGATGCTTTAATACACATCATCGGTGATGTTTCTAGCCTGGGTTCATTAGGGGTTTCGGCTCTTTCAACATCATACGCCCTCTCCACGGTGACCCAGCTGATATTGATTGGGTATCGACTTGTTTACCTTCCGTCAGCTACAATTTTTTCCATCTGCCGAAATGCACACCATACAACTCTTCTTGGCAATTTATGACTTCCGGTACACTAGCAGTGTACGCTCTTCCATAAAAAAAGGAAGGAAACACAGAAAATCTAAATGCGAACGAATTACGTTATTTTTTCTCAACAATTGTTTTTTTCTGTGTGTATAAATTCGGTTTTTCTCAATAAGTTTTCTGCCTTTGCTTTTGATGGAGATCCTAAAGGGACAAAAACGTTGTAAAAATAACTTTTCCGCTTGTCATTTCTTTATATATATGGCCGCTAGTATGCAAGAATGCCTGTCTACTAGGGTGGCTAGCCGATCCCTCTTGCAGACGCCTGCTCAGGCACATTTGTCTTTGTTCAACACCCACAGAGCCCACCTGTGATTTATCCTGAGCTGAGCGGACCTTAGTTACAGTTTCTGGGGTAGAGTGCATTATCTGGTGTGAACAAAGCAAGTACCCTCAAACTCTCAGTCACAATGACTTGTGACTTCGTGCTAAATCATCAACGACTCGTAAATAGTTCTGCCCAATTTCACTCACATGGTTTGGGTATCGTGGTTTAGCTTTCAGGCACTTTCCAAAGGTGCCGCACGCTGGATCGCATCCCCAGATGTGTATATCTATCTATCTATCTATCTAGTTTTTATAATGATTATATATTTCATATATTTTTATGCTTCCATCAGTCATCCTATGATTATCACCAAAGTTTGAGTAAGATAAATTTTCTTCAAATCTCTAGCACCTTTCTCGCTATCTTGCTGACTTTTCCGTCGTCTAAAATTTCCCTGTGATCGGCATTCAATTTCTAATGGTTTTAACAAAGACGAGTCATCCTGCTAAACAAAGATTTTAACTCATAGTGTTGGAAATGTTCATCATATTTAGAAATATTCATTTTTGCATGTTTTCTGCCCTTTTCACTTGTTTCATATCGCAATATCCAAATGTTCTTACACTCTACAACTTAGATCAATCTACGACCTGGACAATTTAGGTTGAGTGAAAATCATTCACATATCTAAAAAGAAAGATTCATTTTGTAATAATTTTCCTTATAGTAAAAAATATTTTGTTATTTAATGCTTCCTTTGGTGTTGCTGTGGGATAAAATTCATTTGGAAAAATATCGAATAAAGACAAGGTTGTTTTTTTTTTCAAAAAATTTATTCTAAAAAATGGATAAAATAAAAAAAAAACGTCAGTCGCATTTACAAATCTGTTATGTGTTAATATTGGGTATCAGCTGTTTTTGGCTGATTTAGGTTTTATATTCTCGATATTAACTTTTTCTTATCACCGAATATGTTTTGAGGAGGGGATGATGTGTCATAGAAAATTTTTCGTCAATGATTTGAACCTATTAATGAGAATTGTTTTTTTGTTGTTGTTGAGAATTACACCGAAAATGTTCGGGGACTTCGATTTCCTCTCGAAACGCTCTGACATAAATTGGTTCAATGTTTAATAATAATAATAATAATAATAATAATAAATAATAATAATCTATTATTCTTATTATTAAGGTGTTTCAAATCTCGTAGTGTATCCTTAAAGATGCTTCGTTTGAACAAATAACAACAGAAAGAGAAAAATATTATTGTATTGTGTGTCGATTTTAAAAATGTTTTTACTTTAATGAAAGCGATGGCACAAAATGATTAAATGATTAGAAATTACACAGTGAGTATTGACACTAAAACAGGGGAAACGGGTTTGGACTGCTTTTTTTTTTTAGTTCAAACTGCTTGACTCGTTCTCATTTTGGGGATTTTTCTTATACCGAAGGACCAGTTAATGTTGCAGAGTTTAAAAACCTACAGACCACAATCTGGTAACTTGGTCAAATACATCAAGGATCATTTTGTTTGATTGTTGCACTACAGAATACAATGGCAAATCTACAGAAGGGAAAATTGTTTAAACAAGACATTTTTGGTATGAAATCTTGTTTGCTATTCGTTTTCCATTGGTTGACTTGAATCGTGACAACAGTTTATTTGATTAGACATTGTTTTACATTATTGTTACTCTTGGTTGAAAAATATCCTTTTGCAGAAATCGGATATTACAGAAAATATTAAGCATTGCTTATTAGTGAAAATATGAATGTAAATGCTTTTCGCATATGCGCAACGAATATTACAAAAAAGTTGGAGAATTATATTTGTCAGCCCTGAACAGTTCTTTACTGAATCTATTGTTTTACAACAGATGTTTTCTTTAAAGTAAGAATAAATGCCATTCTAATATCAGATGCGCTTATAGAATGCTTTGTTTGTTTGTTTTTTTTTTTTTTGTTTTTTTTTAGAAGATGCAAAGATCAATTGCAAAATAATTGTTTGCATTCAAAACGTGGAGATTCACGGTTTTCGAATTTCTATTTGGAAATAGTAACAAAATGAGTAACAAAACACAGTTAACGAAACTTCAAATTAATTTATAAGCATCGGACTGAAAAATGATATCATCTTTTTTTTTCCTTTTTTTTTTTTGTTATTTGAATCAAACTTAAACCGCACGATAAAAATTAGTTTGGTAAAATACTTATTTGGAAACAGGTTTCTGAGAGAAAAATTCACTTTTCGCCAATTCGGAAATTCCTTCATTAATAACCCAACAAGGAACATCCGAGTAAAAAATATTTCTTCGGAAACTTAAATTGACCAAAATAATCTTCTTCGTGTATCTACGGTGTGTAATGGTGAGAAACATTTTATTGTGCGCCATTAATTTCTGATTGCGGTGAGTCTTTTTCATATGGCCTTCGGCGTGGATGAATTGACCTGTTTAAAAAAAAAATAGAAAATTAGTAAAAGCAATAGTTGATTTTTTTTTTTAAATCAAAAAAATCAATGTATTTATTTGGGCGAAGAAATTTGAAACTTATAAACATTTTTTTGTAAATACTCCTGTGAGTGTTGATATGTGAACATGGCGGTATGTAAGAATATTTATATATGAATTGCCATCAATTCTCAACTCGGTATTTATGCTGATGACAACTATTTACTTCTGTCACAATAGTAAGTCTGATATGGCCAAATTGGTAGCTGATTTTAATAATGACCTTCAATCTGTTGTTAATTGGATCATGAAAATGTTTTTTAATGTCTCCAAAGCGAAACTGCTCTCTTTTAGTTATCTTTTATGCTTTCAATCAGCATGGTTGATACTAACCTCTAGGAGAGTGACGCACTGCGCCTTCACGAGCCAAAGTTTTTCTCTGACATGAAATAGAAAGATTATATTGAATCAATTGCTAGATCTACTGCTAGGAAAGCTGTTTCTGTGTCGTACCCGAGAATTTGTTTCAACATAATCAATCTTAACACTCTAATAGGTCTAACATTCGTTAAAGCATTGGATATTGCTGTTACCTCTGATCTGGTGCTTCTGCTATGTATTTAGAGTTTCTTGAAAAAATCCAGAGAACAATCTGCAATATTATCGGTCTTGATCTAGCATTTCGATTTCAGTCACATTCCCACCGCCGTAATACAGCTTCCCTGTTCCTTTTCTATAAATACTTTCATGCTAATTGTTCTGATAAGCTTTCTTCTTTGGTATCACGATTTTAGGAATTTAACCACAGTACTAGATTGGCAGCTAATTTTCATCATTTCTCAGTTGAAATGGTTAGATGCAACCGTAAAATCTATTCTATGTTTCTTCCCTCGCACTTCTCAACTGTGGAACTCACTTTCGGCTTCTTGCTTTCCAATCAACTTTGATCTTCAAAAATTTAATTATAATGTCAATTGTCATCTTAATCTCTGTTCTTTTATTTTCCTTTCTCCTTAATAAAGTTTTTTTTTTCTCAGATTCGTTCACATTCAGTAACCCCTTGTATCTTAGTGACTATATCGCCTTACTTGGAGTGAAATGATAAAAATGAATAAATAATGTATGGCAATTGGTAGGTAACTAATCGGTTCAACAAGAAGATAAAACGGGAAGGCAATTATAAAAGCGATTTTGAGTTGCCTGAAAAACTGGCTTAGTCGAAAGTGCTTAATCGAATTTTCTCTTCGTAATATGTTTCAGTTCGCCGAAAAATCAAAAAGTAGAAAATTTAAGGAAGATAACTTATATATGGATTATATTAACTTTGATATATTTATAATCGATTGATATTTTTCGAATGATGTATCATTTAAAAGTAATACACGTCGATTGTAGTTTATTTACGATAATGAAGACCTTTTTATCTATACATTCATCAATGAAATCTTCATTCGTCCAAGTGTTGTAACCTATGGAAGGTTACTGAATAGAATAATCCCATAAAAGTTGCTAATGAACGATAATACTTAGGGCAAGAACAACAAGATTCGCCAGCGGCAAGTAGAAGTAGTCAACTGCTAGAAGCGAATCAAGTGAATTCCATAATGAATCTCCAACTTCAGACCAACATACAGTATTTACTACTGTATTTATCTGAATGGGGACATATCCATTACCGTCTGTAGGTATGCTATAACACTCAGATTGTTTAATATTTTGGTTTTATTCTAGGAATATTTAAAAACGAATACAAACAACGACGAAGAACAAACTCATTTAAATATAAGTGTAAATAAATTAAATATAACAAAGAGGAAACCTTACGGCAGTGGGAAAGTGACTGAAGCCGAGCTGCCAGCTCAGGACCAATAATATTGCTGATTCTTCTTTGGATTGTATAAATAGCACAGGCACAGAACCATATGTGACAGCAATATTCTAAGCATGGACGAATAGATATGTAAGATAGTTTCTAGAGAGAAAAATTGTCTCGCATGACACAGTGAACCAAATTTCTTAGCAGCTGGCCTAGCAATTGATTCAATATAGTTTTTCCACTTCATGCCAGCTGAGAAGGTTAGCCCGAAAAGTCTCAACGAGTCACTTTCCGGGAGGTTAGCATCAGCCATACTGACAGAAATCAGAGGGGTTTCTCAGGTAATTAATAGAGAGAAGTTAAATTCGGAGGCGTTAAATTTAACAAACTAACTTTTGCTCCAGTTAACGACGGACTTGAGGTCGCTTTGGACATCGGCTGCCATTTTGACTTTATCTTAACCAGGCTTACTATTGAGGCAGGAGTAAAAGGTTGTGTCATCAACATAGATACTAAGTTGAGAGCTGATGTCATCGGGAAGGTCATTAGTAGAAATTAAAAACAGGGTAGGACCAAAGATGGAGCCCTGAATGAAAACCGCATTAGTACAAATGGATCTAAATAGAAATAATAGAAATATTTTAATCATTTTATTAATTTATATTTTATTTCGTTGTGATAAAAGGACAATTAAATCGGTGTTTTAAAATTTGCCCTTTGATTGACATCTTTCAGAATTCAGTACAGGATTCAAAATTTGCGGAAGTTTCCGTCAGACATGGAGCGTGATGGGCCTTACCTAACCATTCGTAAGATATTGGCGGGGGTGGAGTGCACTCAGAGTTATTCTTCTTCTCGACTGGACTCATATTTTAGTGAGACAAAATGAATTCAAGCCATGCTCAATCGGCGTTTGAATTCATCTTGCCGAATTCCTTAACTACATCCGCGTCCTGGGTAAGACGATAAGCCACGTCCGACCCCAAGGCCTCTGGTCAGGAGGTTTTGAGGAGCGTGGAACCACCTCTTAATTGCTGGTGTGGTAGCACCTGATAGCTATGGGTAAATAGTTGACCCCCAAACTGAGGTCAAAACATTATGAAAGTGTAAAAATAGGTTTTAATATCAGAGATATTTTATAAAAAATTGACAGCAATAAATTTTTGAAAAATTATTACCAGTAATATATTTTTTTTTTAAATATTACCAGCTATATATTTTTGAAAAAATAATTACCAGCAATAAAAATATTGTCAGCATTAAATAACCCATTGAAGTTGATGTGCCGTAAAACAAAACAAACCAATCAAAGCGAATTCTTTTTTCACCATGATAACCGTCACATCACCCACCCATACATACACACACACACACACACACACACACACACACACACACACATATATATATATATATATATATGATGAACTATTCCGCCGATTTCGCCAACCTCATTCAATTTTTATGTTTATGTCGTATGTGACACTTCAGTCCCTCTAGTGACCTGCATACAAGTCCACATATTGTGCAACAGCGAGGATCTCGGGGCATAGACACAGGAATATTCGCTGACGCTTTTTGCCGTTGTCTTTCGTCTCTTAGCCGGTCAATACGACTAATTTCGAAATTGTTGATATCACTCTGGCACAAAAGGTCTCCAGTTATTTATATCCAGGGCAACTCGCTCGAAGTTAATATGAGGCACATTGACAGTTAAGAGGTTTCTTTTTACCTTGTATATATATATATATATATATATATATATATATATATATATATATATAAACATTTCCAGACCAGAAAAACCTTCTGAATGAAAGATCAGAAATAACGACACGATGCTTACACAAAAATTCGTTTTGAGTTCGTTTGAACCAGGAGGAAAATATGTACATTTCATACAAACCCCCTTCGACACAATTTCAATACCCTTGCTTTTCTCTTCCCCTTCTATTACGCTTCGCGCTATGTGCTTATTTATTTATTTATAAATAATAAAGCGACAGGAAATTATTTAACTCCGATCGCCTGAAGATACAGAAAGGTTGAAACCAAGATAGCGTGATCGGCTGATCTCCTTATTTTTCCAACTATATATATATATATGTGTGTGTGTGTGTGTGTGTGTGTGTGTGTGTGTGTGTGTGCGCGCATTATCATTTTGAATATACGAAATTATACAAGATACGTACATTATTTGAAGGGTAGCTGCCCACGGGGCACATTCGGCCAACAAGATTTTTTTTCTTTGAGCAATGTCATCGCTGTACATTTTAATGAGAACACGACTCTTAGTCTCTCATAAATGGCATTATCTCGTCAATTAATGTCAGCCAGTGGGTGAGTGGTCTCAGGTCCCTTCCCTCCGAACGTGGATTCTAAATTCTCGACAGAATTTAATAGACTCTTCTCTCCTTCCTCTCGAATGTATGTTTATATATCTACCTGTCAAACAGTTTTCCGAATCGTGCACATCCAAGTAGCTGGATGGACAACGCATTTACATGTCAGTAGCAGCCACTAAGCCCGGATGAAGCACCAGGCTTCTCTTCAGGACAATAAGTGCAAAGTCTATTTTAGGTCTACAGTGAGTTTCATACGATATTTGTAAATATCACTTTTTTTTTGTTTAGGATCATATGCCATTTCCAAGAAAAGATCCAAATAAATTTTATTCATTTATTTAAATTTTTTTCATATATTCGTCGATAACGTTTATTTTTTCTTTGACTCGAGGAAATTTATAAAATATTTAAAGAGGTAATTATAATGAAAGTTTTTAAACAACTATTTTAAATTAAAAAAAAATCAAATTGAAGATGTAGGTATTTACTTTAATTTTTAAAAGCCAGTATACTAAAATTGCTGTGAAATCTGAAATATTAACTTACCTAAAATACCGGTCGTTTCCAGGGAGAACCCTTTGCCACTGATGACAAAGAAATCCAGGTAATCGATCTTGCCTTTTCCATTGGCCAATGAGCGTTGTATAAAGAAATGACGACCCAATCCCAATTTGATAATCAAGTCACGCCCCCTTCCGTTGATGAGAACGCGGGCTGGTAATGTACGCAGCAGTGTCTCGTTCTTCCAAGACAATTCCTGACCATTATAGATGATCTTGTGCGGAGTAATATCAAATATGGCGCCTGGAGAGTTGATCAGAATTCGACCCATGTAAGTTTTCAGATGTTTACTTTCTCGATAATATCTCAAGCCTTCCACTATTTCTGCACGGGCGTGGATATCTGTCATTTAAACCAAATATGAAAGAATCGTTACATTTTGACCGTCTATAATTTGTTATCACGGGGAACAATTGGGAAGTCATTACCGAATTTGTCATCATACAATATATTTGGGCGGCAGCTCCATTTTTCAGGAAAATGTTTTTAATATATTTAATGAACCCATTTTTTACAACCTGTTATCAGTTCATTACAAAACATTACAAAAGCACTTTAGTTATAGCAGAAAAAATTAATGCATATAAAAAACAAGCTAACTGCTCAGTGGAACACAAAACGCACCTACCCATTCAGCGATCATTTATTTTTGGCTGCTTCATATGATGGAAATGTTTCTCTGAAGATTTAATGTTATGCTTACCCGGTTAGTGTTTTACCATTACTAATATTCCCTATCGGTTATGTCTCTTTTCTGTAGTTTCCTGCTCATTAAAGATAGGAGTGTGTTGAAGCTCATTTAGGTATAATAGATCACTTGGTACTAATGAATATCACACATAATTTTTTACAATAATTATTTTTACAGCATCATTAATAATAATAATAATAATAATAATAATAATAATAATAATAAAAAACAAAATGATTGACGTAACTCTTCCAATATTTTTCAACCAACAGTTAAGAGAAGATGGCGATTTAAGAAAAGATAAACAAAAGAAAAACACAGTTTGACAATGTTAAACAATATTCTAACAGAATGTCTTCTTCAAGTTATATTTAAACAATTTTTTCAAGTATAAAAAATATATAAATCTACAAAAAATTATAAATCTTTGTACAAACGTTGCTTGTCTTGTAATGAAAAATGGTTGTCCCGATAATGAAGGTGTCAAAACGAATGAAACGCGACTCGCGTGAAGGCATGCAACTGAAATGTGCTTAATATAATGGCGAGCTTGTATTACCATAATATTAAGATAATAATATCACCATCATATTAATTATAAGTCTTAAAAGATATTACCATATCTTGTAAGACCTATAATTTTTTGTAGATTTATATATTTTTTATACTTGAAAAAATTGTTTAAATATAACTTGAAGAAGACAGACATTCTGTTGAAATATTGTTTAACATTGTCAAACACTGCGTTTTTTCTTTTCTTTATATTTTCTTAAACAGTTTTCTTCTATTAACTGTAATAATAATAATAATAATAATAATAATAATAATAATAATAATTATGGTGATGTTTGAGTAAATAATATTATTATGGAGTACAACCTATATTGTGTTCAATTTCCTTGTTTTTTATTCTAAATTTACTGTCAAATAAGGTAATTAATTTTCATGTAAATCTTAAAATTATCCTATTTATTAAATTTTTAATTCCATCAAATCTATTTTATTTGATGATGCTTTACTGCAATGTTGATATTTACTTACCTTAGTTGAACACAAGTTCAAAAATAGCAAAAAAACAAGAAGATTTTGTTGTATTAATCATTCAAGTATGTCAACTTTGAAAATCATCAATCAAAATTCTGCCATTTTACTTGAACTCTAAATATTAATATATACAAAATTTAACATAGTGTGGGTCATCTAATAAAGATTAGACATATTGCAGAAGTAATAGTTTGTAAGATGAGATTGCTTATAACTGCTTGATAAAATGACAGCGTAATATTTTACTTTAGTTTTTAGCTTATATAAGAAAACGATGTTTAAAGCGAGTTATCAGTACATTACAAAAGATTACAAAAGAATTTTAGCTATAGCAAAAACTTCACTGTATATAAAAATCAACATAACATTACAAGAAATCTCAATGTAAACACATCACCACTTCGTCAGTTATTCTTTGTTTGCTTCTTATGGTAGAAGCTTCTCTATGGCTTTAATGTTATATTTCTCTGGTTAGTGTTTTACCATTACCGGTCTTTCCTTTCAATTATGCGTCTTTCTCATGTAGTTTCTAGCTGGTTAATGATAGGAGTGGGCTGAGGTATGTTTATTAGGATAATTTGGAAATTATGAGTTCGGCTAGTGAGAGGTGATGTTGGGATAAATCCTCCGGGTGTCCATAATTTTGCGTATATAAATACAGGGTGATTGTTTTTAAGCACGTCTTATCTACCGTCAAATGCAGTATTTATTCGACAGGATAAAAGCTGATTATGTTACGCAACCATCCTGTAAAGTTCATAAGTTTAAATAAGAAGCATTTCATGACAGGTAAGCCGACTACTGTTGCTGCCAAGGCCAGAAAAATAATATTAATCAGAAAACGGTATCTGAGGAAAATTGAAATTAATCAGCTGAAAAAATATTTATACCATTTCTATTTCGCGTTTTTTTCCGGTAATAATTAAATTGACTGGTACGCTCGTAAAAAAAAAAAAAAAAAAAAAAAATAGAGATAAATTTACTGTTGGGTGTGGGGATTAATTTAATTAAGCCAGAACTTTTGTTAGAATCGAACGAAAAATATTAATATTTTTAATCATTTTAGGAAAGGGGTCCTGTTCACAATATAAATACAAAAGTGTTCCTAAAATTCCTAAGTTGTTTAACACATCTAAATTTAAATACCAGGAAATAAAAGCTGAAATTCTTAAGTTTTGTCTTATATTCATCTTTTGATCTTAAACCCAAATGTCTTCAGTGAACAACGGATTGCCTTGACCGTTCCAATACGTTTGTAGTGTGCCCATATATATATATATATATATATATATATATATATATATATATATCCGCAGACTGACTGTTTTGGTGTTTCACAGCTCTTCAGTGTGGCTAGATGTCCGATTGATTCAAACCGGAATCAAAACCCGACCGATTTGACATCAGCCGGAGATACTACCCCATAGGCTATCGACGCACGGCAAAGAGAAAAGGAAATTTGAATGTTTTCTATACGAAATACGACAGTAGCCAGGAGAACTCAATTCGTACTTGAAGAGTAATGCATATGTTTGTGTGTCTCTTTCTGTGTGTGAATAAGAAAAGCAACAAATTACACATGACTAATTTACGAAATTTTCATTTTTGACTTAAATCTTAAAAAAAAAACCTGAAGTTCGTGTGAGAATACTTACGCTTGACGGGGTCTATAACGAGATCAAGAATGTCTCCTTTCTCGCCTAAAATGTCGAAACAGATGTTTGTCCCATTGATATCCACAATGAAATGAGGATCACCAGTTGCTACAAAAACAAAATTAAATATTTCAACAATTTTTATCACGAAAAAAATAATGCTTTTTTTTTATATACGAATGATGGCATTCGATGATAAAACTAAAAGAAAAGAAAGGAATGATGTCTTGTAAAAGAAAAACTCCTAATGAAAAGACGGGAAGAAATTGTTGTCGTGCTGTCCACAATATACGCAGTTGTAAGCCACGAGACTAAGCCTACTTAAAAAAAAAACTTTAATAAAAGATTGTTGAAATAGACAGAACATGTGAGCAACGATGAAGTTTTAGAGAAAATGGAAACAAAAAGGACACTGAAGGATATGAAGAAGAGACAGTTGATATTTCTAGGGCACATAATGAGGAAAGTGAGTTTGGAAAGATTGACACTCACAGGACAAAGTTAAGAGAAGAGGGACAGAGGAAAACAACATATAACCTACCTAAAGAGCTTGAGTAAATGGATAACGGAACAAGGCTTAGGAGAATAGCAAAAATATAAAACATATTAAGAGCTATAACGGATAGGAAATCGTGGAGAGCCATTATTGCCAACGTCCTGGAAGGACGCGGCACAAAGAAGAAGAAAAAAGTTCGATATTCAGAAATGTGTAGCAATGAAATTTAGTGACAGATCAAAGCTACAGATATTCAGGAGTTGGTTTAATCGTTGTATGGACATCTTAAATTGTTGGAATTCTGTCGGGGAAGTTTAAAAAAAAATTAAACCCAATCTCCAGGAGGCCTTCCCACCAAGCAGGCTGGGTTTATTGCCCGGCACCTGAGGCGTCCTCAAAAAGGGAATTGTCGAAGGGGGCTTGGGCAAATTTTCCACGGTATTGCCGTTAAACCCACTTTAAACTTCGACTTTGTATCACCTTCGGTGGGGACGTGGGCGCGCTGAAAAATACACATCTAAATCGATCCCGCAAATACAAACATCAACTGCAATAACGGAAAGGTCCAGAATGCTTTCAGTTTCACTTCTGCGCGTGTTCAATGGAGTTTTAATTAAAAGACAAACAGTTTATGAAGGTGAAAATGTATCGGATGTGGACCAATGTGTCATTCACTGAAAATTTACGCCTAGATTTAGGCAGTATATCACACTTTTCTAATACTGCTACTACTATTGTACTGTGAGATATTGAGAAACCACGACGATAAAGACAAAGCCATAAGCAACGGGAAACTGAAAGATGTCGGCTAGATTGTACATCTAGACAAACTGGAGGCCAAAATATAAAATTTAAATATAACGCTAAGTCTTCCTGCATCTTCAGTGTTTCTCTCGGTGAATAATTAAAATAATTATAATTGTTTGGTTTGTATTTCGTTCCTTCATCCTACATATGTATGATCCTATCAATACAGAGATTATTTAACCTAAACAAATCGTGTTGAAAGACGAAAAGCGTCACATAGAATTCTTATCCTTTTGTCATTTAATTACCCACAATTTGTTTGAAAGATAAAAGTATATATCTTACTCTCCCGTATATATATATATATATATATATATATATATATATATATATATATATATAACAGAATATATATATATATATATAACAGAATATATATATATATATATAATAGAATATATATATATATATATATATATATATATAACAGAATATATATATACAACAGAATATATATATATAATAGAATATATATATATGTATATAACAATATATATATATATATATAACAGAATATATATATATATGTATATATAACAATATATATATATATATATATATATATATAACAGAATATATATATATATATATATATATATATATATATATATATATATATATATATATGTATATATATATATATATATATGAGAAGAAAGAACAGCAAGATATATAATCCGGTGTTCTTATTGATATTTTTATAAAATAGTGCTCAATGTAAATTTACAGAGCATTAATATTATAAATTAACTGATTTAAAATATGTTTTTTCGCTACACAGTATTAAACATGTTTCAAAAATGGAAGCTAAATGCTTCGAATTTAATTTTGTAATTAAATTAAAAACATTAGTTCCATTTCATGAGGATGAAATGGAACTATATTTTTCACTGAACTTGTAAAACCTGGGATGACCCATGCTCTTTATGCTTACATGAAAAACTACACATAATTAAGTTTCTTAATAATGAAAATTTATTAAACCATAGACATGAGTTAACGGTTTTTTGCCGACAGCAACAAAATTTCGCATTAAATAAAATTTATTAAACCATAGATATGAGTTAACGGCTTTTCGCCGACATCAACAAAATTTTGCATTAAATAATTAGCAGAAAAAATTCAAATTTCATAATTTAATAAAGGGCTAAAAAGTTTAACCAAATCATTAAAGGGAAAAACCCTTTATGAAGCCGTCAAAAAAACAAATTGTAGTTCAGTGCGACGCATTTATATATGAAACAGCCCGTTGAAAATAAATAAATAAACAAATAAAATAAGCAAAATTATCCAGACACTTAACAACATACGATGGTGCCAAAATCTATCTTCCTCTGTGAATGAACAGACGATGTGCGTACAAGAAAGACATCATTCGCTTTGAAATAGACACCCCACCCTACCTCAGCTTGACCTCTCCCTGAAGGTGACTGATATGTGGATAAAAATCGTCGCCCCAGCCGTTTCCATAGTAACGAATGAACACGCTTATAACGACACGTAAATTTCAAAATTGGTTATTCCTGAATTTTCGATTGAGGATGATACAGGGCTTGTTACTTTTATTCAGTTTAATTTTAATAATTATATTGATGGTTTCGGCTCTCGTTTTTGAAACATGAGAACTCTTATGTAGCGAAGGAATCATATGTTTTTAAAAAATAATTATAATCTAAGCGCTACTTCTGTATGGAGCACAGTTTTTAAAAAATAAAAACAAAAATACTAAAGAACCCTGGATTATTTACCTAACGTGTTCTTACCTATTTTTTACATACCTGCACACACACACACACACACACACACACACACACACACACACACACACACACACACACACACACACATATATATATATATATATAGTATTTTCGTGTGAATAAACAAGAGATAGTTTGGGGTAAGCATATATGGGCACAGATATGTGTATGCATGTGTGTGCATACATTATTGTATGTTTCTTTGCTAAGCTGACGTGAGTAAGATATGTTATCAAATCTAGGGAAATGAGAATAGGAAGATTGTAATCCACCAATCTCCCGAAAGGTGACAGTGTATCTCTCTTGAAAATCAGCATTTTAAATCTTGCATGTGGGCGGGCACGAACACCAACTGTCCGCGGCAATAGAAAAAAGGGTTGGAAATGAGTGTGTGGGTGTGGGTGCTGTTATGTACATACTTTTGTATATATATTTTTTTCTATATGTCGATTTGTTCATATGTATGTATATATGTGCGTGTGTTTGTACGCGCTTGGGTATTTTAAGCATTCGTTAAATAATGAGAAAGAAAACCTCACCTCCACCGCCGCCGCCGCCACCGCCGCCGCCGCCGCCGCCACCACCACCACCGCGCCTTCTACTGTAATCCTGTGTTCGGCGAATGGCTGAAAAATGAAAGAATATGTTGTTTTGATTTTTTTAGAAAAAATATTACTATCTTTCCGCGGATAGGGATCAATATATAACGCCTCATTCCAGATGTACATCTGCGGTACATCTGGAATAAAACATGAAGAATCCAGTTTGGAAACTGCAACGGATTGCCGTTGACTTCTGTTATAATTTCGAATGGTGCCTTCTGTAACATGTCTGTCTGTAGCCCTCTTTAACCACTGGTTTAACTGTTGAGATCTATTGTAATCACCATTATTCCACTGTTAGGGTCTTTGGGGTTGGTCGCGTTTAGTCTGGGTCGTCTTCGTCCTTACCAGGAGGTTAGAACTCCCGACAGCATCGCTCTAAGAATCATTGGACCCCACAAGCCCCTCCACCACGATAAGGAGCGACTAGTATAAGTACATATAACAGATATACAGTGCTTCGCTGGCCATTGTTAAACAGTCGCTAATGTCGACGGCAATCTTTTCTTAAGGAAATATATTCGTAATTTACACCCCAAAAGAAACGTTTTTGTTCATAACGCATCTCTTCCAAAGAGAGAGAGAAAAAAAAATAAAAAAAAATAGAATAATAAAAACCTAATGAAATAAGGGTTATATTTGAAAGAGTCATCACCGTATTAATTTACTAAACATTGAACTGAGTGAAAAACAGTTTCTTCTTTTTATAATAAATAATAGACACCTGTCTATATTTCTGAGATGAGGTATTGTAACTGTTTACATCGTTCAGACTGTTGTCTTCATCTTTATTGCCATATTCACAACGTTCGGGCCGTTATATGCTCCGGTCTTCTCCAGCTGATATACGTTGGAATTTCGAACCGAAACCTTCATTTAGTCCACGGGAGTAGATTGTTCTAATTCCGCGTGCCATGTAGAGGGAACAAAAACTTGGAGAGTTGAGTTACTAAAGTAAATTAACTGAAACTGAGATATCCCCCCCCCCAAATGCATGACACATGGAATTAGAACAATCTACCCCCGTGGACTAAATAAAGGGTTCGCTCGAAATTCCAACATATATCAACTGAAGATGATCAGAGCGTACAACCGACGAAACGTTATGAATATGGCAATACAGATGATGCTCAACAGGTCGAACGATGTAAATAGTATAAATAGTTACAACAACTCAGCTCAGAAATATATAAAGATTCTGAAGAAGGCCGGAGTGTACAAGGTCCGAAACGTCAGGAATATGGCAATAAAGATGATGACAACACTCCGAACGATGTAAATAGTGTAAATAGTAACAATACCTCATCTCAAAAATATAGAAAGATCCCGAAGAAGGCCGGAGTGTACAACGGCCGAAACTTCGTGAATAAGGCAATATAGTGACAACGATGAAAATTGTGTAAACAAATACCAGACACATTTAACATTATTGTCTTGAAGTGGTAAAATAACAGCCTTTTCGGAGCTTTTCTTATTTCCTGTTAATCTAAATTAGTTTTTTTTTTCTGTACGTGTTGACTCATTCACATATACAATTTGCATTTAGGTTAATTGGATATTTTGCAATACATTTTTACAGGCCAAAATTAGCCCAAATAGAGTGAGAGCAATGATTTTTTCGAGCAGATTTCCCAATGAAAAAAAATGTTCATACGACATTGTTTCTTTATTTATTTATATATATATATATATATATATATAAGGCTCAAACACTAATATTCCATGGTTATAATTTATTACATTGGAATCGTAATCACAATCCAATTCATCAGACCTACAAATTCAAAAATTGTGAATTTGTAGGTCTGATGAATTGGATCGTGTTTACAATTCCAATGTAATAAATCATAACCATGGAATATTAGTGTTTGACCCTTTTATATTATATTCTTACTCTGTCGTGGACATTGAGTTCTACCTGGCTTCTATTCTCTTGAGAATTTATGTGTATATATATATATCAATCTAAAGAGAGAAAGCGCAAACGTTTTTGGTTATAATATGGATTTGCTTTATATATTATATGAAGAATAAAATAATATATATATATATATATATTAAAACAAATACACCAAGACTAAAAACGTTTGCAGTTTCTCTCTTTCTCTCTTTTTTATTATATATATATATTGTCATTTTGTAATCGGGAGTATTTTTTCAGTATTAATATCGATTAAGCCCTATAGATTACGAACGTCATTTTTAAAAAAAAATAATCTTATACTTTAAGAAATCGTGATACGATCATATTTTTTTTGGTTTCAGTGGGAATAGCAATTTACAAAGAATTTACATAGCAAACTGAACCTCCTTTTAAGTTTTAGAATATTTCATTATTTTTTAATTTTTTTTTTTTTTGTTATGAACTGGACGTTTCAATCTATAGCGACATGGAAAAGAATTTTGAGAAAAAAAAATGATTTCTGGTTGCAGTGCTTATTACACAACTCTACCCGCTATGATATTATAAGAATATAATAGTTAGATACGTCCTTGTGTAAAATATCGAACGCCGATCCTAAACGCCGATTGGAAGAATAAAACAATTTTAGATACCGAACGAGTCCTTCAGTTCTCAGTCAGAAACAAAGAAATAATATAACATAATCAAAACTTACGTCTTGTAGTTGTAGTTGTAGTTGGTGGCATTGTGGTATGTCCAAAATCCTCCTGTTCCTCCTCATCCGGTTTAATTACAACCATTGAAGTGACAGGTGTCACAAACTTATACTGAAACACAAAAAAAAAATCCCGAGAATGTATATTTTAAATTTCAAACATTTCAATCAGGTACATTGAGATCTTTATGGAGCTTCAAATGTCGTTGTCATTGTTAAACCCTAAGTTATTTTGTCTTATGGATATTTACTAAACTTAAGTCTAGTCTGGCACAAAGTTACAGAAGTGAAGTATACAGTAAGAACAGAACTAGATACTAATGAAATTACCTAATGAACTAATAATGAATTACATTGTCAGATGTACGTTGAATAGGTTTATATATATATATATATATATATATATATATATATATATATATATATATATATATATAAGGTTAAATAATTTGTATCAATATCTCAGTTACATTCAAAGAGGTCAAGTCAGGGTAAGATTGGGGTGTCTAAATTCAAAGCGGAAGATGACATCGTCTAGTCTGGTTAAGTGTCTATGGAGATTTATTGATTTTTTTATTTGATTTTTTTTCCTGAAAGGGTTTTGTGTATATAAAAATCTGTCATAATTCGCTAACATTTGTTTTTTTGACGACTTCATAAAGGGTTTTTTTTTATTATTGGGTAGGGCATTTAAACTTTTTATTTAGACTATGGAGTTTAAAATTTGTATTTATTATTTTATTGTTTGTTTGTTTTTTATGCTAATTATTCAATGCGAAAATTTGATGATGTCGGCAAAAAAGCGTTAACTCATGTCTATTGTTTAACAAATTTTCATTATTTAGAAACTTGATAATGTTTATTTTTTTTATTTTTTATTTTTTTCCTGTAGGCATAAAGGGCATGGGTCATCCCAAGTTTTACAAGGTCTAGTTTTGTTTATAATTTTCCATTTTACTTTTGGTGTTTTATTCATTTCCTTCAAATGCCAAAATATTTAGATAGAGATGTCTGATTTCTTTTATTAATATTGTTGAAGGAGCACTTATGCTGCCTCCACCTGGTTTTAAATTCATTCTTCGTAGACCCAATGTATATTATATTAGTATTAGGATTCTTAATGGATAAGATAGTACATTGCTATACCACAGATTTTACGCGGCATATATTTTCCAGTGGGCAGTCTTCTAGGTTTCTACAATCACATAATTTTTCACTATTTTTGTCTAATTTAAGTGTAGAGTTTTTATTAATACTATTCTGGCATGGGGGTTTATTCAGGATTTTATTATTGTGTTTTTTTGTTATACTTTCTAGATTTTCAGTGCAACTGTAACTTAATTTTAGGGTGTTTTTATTAAATATTTTACCAAGTTTACTATTTGTAGGAAAGTGTTTTTCAATTAAAGCTGGGAATTTATGTCCTAGTTGGTTGAACGGAGGGGTATACCAAATGATTTTTCTTTTCCTATTTTTCTTCTGGTTAGTACAATTGTTTCTATAATTGATGTTAGCATTTTTGTATACACTATTTTTAGGGCTGCGTTATAAAAATTACTGTGTTGTTGGATTATTTCTTTATTAGCGGAGTTAATGCTGATTCTATTCTCTATTGATGCGGGTATATGCTTAATTATGGATGGAGGGTGGTTTGACTTAGGGTGTATATACAAGTGGTTAGTGTTTGGTTTTCTATAAGGTGTGTATGTACAACCTGACCGCGCACCGTGAATTAGATATTAAGGACATCGGGCTGTACAGAGATGACGGGCTCATGGTAGTGAGGAGTTCAACTAATTTTAA
Source organism: Acanthosepion pharaonis (assembly GCA_903632075.3). Lineage (NCBI taxonomy): Eukaryota > Metazoa > Mollusca > Cephalopoda > Sepiida > Sepiidae > Acanthosepion > Acanthosepion pharaonis. Next base: position 2,778,394 of record CAHIKZ030002998.1, on the reverse strand, counting down.
AATAGAGAAAATTAGAAAGATTTTATATAGTGAATTTAGAAATCTAAATTTAAAAACAACAGTCTGTACTAAATTAAAAAGGGTAGACTTCCTCGACGTAACTCTAGATTTAATAAACAACATATACCTACCTTATTTTGATATGATGTGATGAAACCGAAGTATCGGTTTGGCGAAATAAGATATTATCATGAGTTTTTAAAGTCTCTGCTTTCATAATATATATATATATATATATATATATATATATATATATATATATATATATATATATATATAATGATTAAGGGATTAAACAGGGACAGCATTCCTCGAAACAGAAACTCCCACTTTTTTAGTTTATTCCCCGCATCAAAAGAACCTAAGGATGTTTGAAAATTCCGACTTTAGAAGTTAGTATGTAATAAATCGCAATTTTATTGATAATATTGGTATCTTTTTTTTTTTTTTTACTTTTTATCCTTCAAACTTCATTAACTGGTTTATTTAATCCATCACTCTCTCTCTCTCTCTCTCTCCCCCCATATATATATATATATATATATATATATATATTGGAGGAAAGATGTATGACAAAGTGGAAATGTTTTTGTGTGACGAATTTAGTCGCATCAACGTAAATAAACCTTTTCCTACTTCATCGGAAAAGGTTTATTTACGTTGATGCGACTACGCATGAACGAGAGACGCTGAGAATTATATATATATATATATATATATATATATATATATATATATATATATATATTTTTTTTTCTCATATTCTCTTACACTCAGTAACTCCTTGCGTCTTAGTGGCTTTATTGCTTTGCTTGGGTTGAAATGATTAATAAAATATCTAAAAAATCATGAAAAAAGACTTAAAATATCTTTTAAAAGTTTTGATTATTATAAAGAAAAGTTATAGTAAAATAATAGAATCGAAATATATATTAATCTTTTTTTTTCTGTGTAAGGTGAGTGTCCTGCTTGTAAAGAGATAAAAAATACTAATTACGTGCCACCTACTTTAAAAACGAAGACCAAAGGAATTAGGCTTTTCTTTCACCGATCCCATACAGAAGTGCCAGGGTTGTGTCCCTCCCAGGGTTCTATCCTTGGATCTACATTGTTCTTAATCTTCAGTAATGACCTTCCTGATGAAGTTCTCAAATTGGTATATATGCCGATGGCACAACTGCTTACTTCCGTCTTAATAGTAAGCCTAACCATTTCGATAAGGTCAAATTGGCAGCTGATCACAAAAATAACCTACAATCTGCTGGTAACTAGTGCAGAGAATGTATTGGTAATTTTAACTTCTCCAAAACGAAACATTTATTTATTAATCATCTGAGCAACCATTTCTTTCTTCACGATAGCGACTCGTTGCACCTTCTCGAGCTAAGATTCTCGGCTGACATGAAGTGGAAAGATTATATTGAATCAACTGCTAGGTCTATTGCCAAGAAAGTCCGGTTATTGTGTTGTACTAAACATTTTTTCTCTCCAGAATCTATCTTACATATTTATGTCTATCATTTGTCCAAGCTTTGAATATTGCTGTCACATATGGTCCAGTGCTCTCACCGTATACTTAAAGGTTCTTCATAATATCCAAAGAAGAATCAGCAATATTATTGGTACTAACCGGACATCTCGGCCTTATTCACTTTTCCCACCGCCGTAATATAGCTTCCCTGTGCATTTTCTATGAATAATTTCATGGTAATTGTTCTGATGAATGGTATATAGACTTTATGAATTTAAGTACTGTAGTAGATTGGCAAGAAGGTCTCATCAATTTACAGTTGGATTGGCTAGATATAACCGTAACTTCTAGGCTAACATTTTCTTCCCTCGTACAACCAACTTCTCTTCCAACTGCGCTAGCAAGTTAGATAGATAGATATGAACAGGTTGAGCTAGATAGATATATACATATGAATCAGCTGAGCTAGCTAGATAGATAGATAGATAGATAGATAGATAGATAGATAGATAGATAGATAGATAGATAGATAGATATGAATAGCCTGGGCTAGATATGAACAGTCTGAACCATTGAGCCACATCAAATGAAATAGAAAACCTGCTTGTCTTGAATATCAATCCTATTTCCTGACGCCAGCAACTATGTCAACCTCAATCAAACCGTACATATATATATATATATATATATATATATATATATATATATATATATATATATGTGTGTGTGTGTGTGTGTGTGTGTGTCTGTGTGTGTGTGTGTGTGTGCACGCATCTGTGAAAATTTTATATTTGTAAAAACTCTTTGATCAGAAATACAGTGAATTGATCAAAGAATAATTATAAAACAAATAACGCCAAAGTAAAAAAAAAACCATTGAATTTCTTACCTTCAGAGACAATTCCAACATTCTTTTGGTTAATTCTTCTTTTTCAGTGGTACTATCTGTCGAGAGTCGCTTATTGTCCAATTGCTTGATCGTCAAATAGGCCCAAAGTTTTTCCGGCATATTCTGAATATCTTCATCCGTAAGTAGACCAACACCTGGGTCTGCAATATTACTGTATTCTGACTTGACTGTTTCTGACAGATCCAAAGACCCGGAACTGGTAGTTCCACCAATGGACATGGAAAGACTGGAGAGGTCTTCTTCGGCCAGTTTTCCGGCTACTACAGTTTCGGTTCCGTTAAAATATCGACGGAATGTATTGGTAGTCAAAGAATCGTTTACAACCTACAAAGAAAGCGAGTACTCGATCAAAAATGATTTTTATGTTGAGAGCTTCATGAAACGTGATACAAAAATCCGTAAACTTCATTTATATTGTTCGTTTCGAAAGAGTAGCACTTTACGATCTTACTGAGGTACCGATTTAAGAGATGTGAATTATTTTATATCCAGGTAAGACAGTCTTGAAATAAACGTAAAGTAAAAGCTTTTAGCATTGCTGACATATTTCAAAATACTTGCACCCATATATATATATATATATATATATAAATATATATATATATAATATATTGAAGGTGTATTTCAAAAATACTTTAAAATAAGGATAAATGTCCACATAAACATCTGTCCACAAATCCTTCATTTTTTACTAATCAAGTTAAAAGAAAGTTTACGGTAGATGGCGCTGTGTAGACTATGTTACATTTGTCATTCGTGTACATTTGTGGCTAGTCTGTCTTCTACGTTTAACGTGTGTAGTAGTGCGTTAACTGAAAAGTGTTCCGTTTAACAATGGCAGTAGGTTCATATCGTGAGCAGGTAGATATGATTTTTACATACGGCCGCGTGCATGCTAATGGACGCGAGGCTGTATCAGATTGCGTTTCCAGCCGAGTCATCCAACCTTTGCTGCTGTTTATCGCCGCGTTGCTGAGACAGGATTTGTGGCATCACAAATTATGGATCGAGGAAGATCAAAATCTACTCGTACGCCTGACCACCGATTCATGCGTGTGTAGAAGCAAACAGAGGACATTTTGAACATTTGTTGAGTTGCTGTGCTGAGGTTGAGGTATGGCCTTTTGGACATATGTTTATACGGACATTTTACCTCACTCTGGTGCCAGGAATCCGCCCCAAAGTATTTTTGAATTGTATCTTGGATTGTACATTGAAAGCGTCTACCGTAAACTTTAAACTTAACTCAAAAACGAAGGATTTGCAGACATGTTTGTATGGACCTTTGCCCTTGTTTTAGCATGAGGAACCTGCCCCAAAGTGTGTAAAAGTATTTTTGATACACCCTTTATATATCATGTTTGGCTGGAAACGGCTGGATAAAAAAAATGGAGGCTCTACTGCCTAATTATTTCCACAGAAACTAAAAACAAAAGTAGTGAACAAAATAACACCTAGGATAGAGCAAGTTTTCGAATACAAAATGCTGGATAAAATAACATTCATTTGACAGCTCTTGCCATAGATAAAACGCATTAACCACTGCACTAGCTGTGCTCGCATTAGCTCTTTGGTTTCCTTAAATATTCATTAATCTCAGATGAATGTTAATTGGTGAATTTTTCCTCAAGGAAACGCCAGTTTCGTATGCACTTTTCATATCAGATGCCTTTTTGCCGGACTGCTACCTGTAAGGCAAACTAAATTAACAACAAGGCCTAGGAATTGGGGGAAGGTAAATTTTTCTAATACAAACTAACATATTTTTTGTAGACCAAATAAGGCGATGTTTTCCAGTAAGACTAAAGATATTTTCTTTTCTAAAAATGTCCCCTTTCAATCTTAGACAGGGCCGTTCAAAAGTTCGAAGCCTCACCCAGAAAGAAGAGCCATAACTGAACATTTTTATTGTGGAAACACACTACCACTTCTTATAAAACTAGTTAATTCAGATTTTTCTCTTTCTGTGCAGGTGAGGCCAATACAGAGGTGAGTGGTGTGCGACAAATCTAAAAATGGATAAAACAGACGTCCGAACACTTATAAAGTGTCTCCAAAAGTAATACATGACACCCAAGGAAATTAGAGGACATGGTACTTTGGTTTCCCTTCCTTGTAACTGTTAATAAGTCATTAAGAATCTCGGCACAAAAGATGACCCTCGGTCAAATCGTCCAAAAATCTCAACCATTGATGAACAAGTTGATGCATTTCACCGTATGGTTTGGATGACAGACGTCTTTCTGTCGAGAAGATAGAAACGTTCAGTTCGGTCCATACTGTTTTAACATCCTGAGCTCTCTTGAGAATGAGCAAGCTGTCTGCAAGATGGATCCCAAGCATGCTGATACAGAGCAGAAGCTGGGTTGACATTTCCTTTCACTCGCTTCAAAGTTGAGCCTGAGGATTTCCATCCAAGATTAGTAACCCGAGATGAAATCTGATTCACCACTTCGAACATGAACCAAAGGCAAACAGTGAAAACACTTTATTCTCCAACCCTGAAAACGTTCAAGGGCTTATCAACAAGGCAAAAATTAATGGACAGTACTAGTTTAATAACTGGGGAAGGTAAAGGTCTTCCCAGGATAACGCGCCACTACCACTAACATACAGCTAACTAGCTTTGAATTACATTGTCCAGACCCAAATATCCGACTGTTTTTCAAACTCAACCGACCAGAGCGATCACCCTTTTGGAAACTTTAAAATATGACTAAAGAAGTCAGAACGCCATTTTTTTCTAAAAATGTCCAGAGAGAGTATATTGAAAAATAGGGAAATGACTGTCTTATTTCTCCAAATCCTTCTGGGGGAGGCTTCGAAATTTTTGAACGGCCCTCGTATATACTCTAAGATTGAAAGGGGACATTTTTAAAAAAGAAAACTGATTCATTAGTTTTTTTTTTAAATTACGAGGGTGATCTGGAAAAAACATCTCAGTGAAAGACCTACTTGCCTTGTGTGAACCATATTCTGCAATTGGAATGTCCGAAAATTGAGAGAGAGAGAGAGAGAGAGAGAGAGAGAACACCAATCATAAATAGCAAAAAATGGATAGCATGAAAATATCAAAATAAATAAAACTTTACCTCAGTTGGCAGATAACTGAATGACAGGTCGGCAATAAGAGCGGCTGAAATCTCATCATAGAAACCTTTCAGTTGAATAGCTGCATCAGAGCCTTCGTAGATTCTTCGGGCAACGGCATTATTTTGAAGAGAAATCTTCTGCAAGAGTTTGAAGTCAGCGTCAGCACCGAATGACAGCCCAAAAACAGGAAATTCGCCTTTATTTCCTTTTTTGACATTTTTTAAAATAGTATCTTTATTGGTAACTCCGGATGTCGCCTCGCCATCGGTCAGAAACACCACAATGCCACTTCTTGATCCAAACTCATCACTTTGTGACTTCTTCAGCATATCAATTCCCGAAACCAAAGCAGAGTTAATGTTGGTACCTATATCAAAATAATGTTCAAGCGGATAAAAGATTGTACGTATTAATTTATATATCTGCAGTATGAAAAAAGTTTCTGACATTTAACTTCAAAAGAAATTGGTTGTACTCAGTTAGGTTACCTTACTTCCCAAAGACTCCTCAATGGTGCGTGTATGCCTTTATAACTTCGATCTGCAAAAACTTTGTATGCGCCCAGAGACGTATAATGACTGTCACAAGTACATTAATGATTGCATTAGAAACTGTCAGCGTTTTCTCAACATCAAATCTAACACATCGTTTATCAAAGACACTTTTATTTGGCTTTTCCCATATTTTTTTAATCTTTTAAGCCCAAGTAAATCAATATAGCCATCAAGACGCAATGGTTTATTGAATGTTAGAGAATATGAAAAAAAATACAATTAAGGAGAGAAGACAATAAAAGATCAAGAATTAAGACAGAATGATAATGATTAAAGTTGCATTTACATTTTTTGACTGCGAAGTAAGAAGCCAGAAGAGAGTTCCACAATCAAGTGCAAGAAAAGAAACTATTAAAATAGAACTTAAGGTTACATCTAGCGGCCATTTCAACTGTAAAATGATGAGACCTTGCTGCCAATCTAGTACTGCTCTTAAATTCATGAAGTCTAAGTACCATAAAGTAAAGTTCATCCGGACAATTGCCATGAAAGTATTTATAGATAAGGCAGAGGGAAGCTACGTTATGGTGGTGGGAAGGTGACTGTAAACTTTAATATTTAAAACAGAAATTAAATATAGGACAAACATTGAGTGTATTTTACGTATATTAAGAGAGTCCCTGCTTGACAGTATTTCTCTGTTCAATTCACTAATATTAAATATTGTGACGGGCGATGAAAAGTGGATACTTTACAATTGTGCAGAATGCAATATTGAGAAAGTGAAATGACCAACTACTAACTATAACAAAACAATGGCTAGTACCCTGTTAAACTAAGTGATGCAGTGTACATGGTAGAAGCTGAAGAGAATCTTTTACTATGTCAATTTTGAAGAAGCAAACGATGCAGTCAAATATCGCCCCGAATCAGGCGAATTGAAGACAAAAGTGACCAGAATTAATGAAGAGAAAGGACGCAGTATTCAATGCAGATAACGTTGAATTGCAAAGTTTTTTTTCCTTTCAAGTTACCTGGAAAGCTTTCACTCGTATTCGACAGGTAAGGCGACTTTACTGTTTATTTCAGTCTTTACAAAACTCTCTTAATGAACAAAACGCCAACGCCTTGGAAAACTGCATGCGACAGATCAGTTCTTTTCCGAAAAAAAAAGTTCTTGAAAGGCAGGAGACAGGAAGGTGCCTAATTAATGGCAACAGATTTATTCCTTGTTTCCTGTTTAGGATAGGGTTTCCGGTTCCTTCTAAAGTCTCCGCTTGAACGTTGAAACTTGATTTAACAATTATTTTTTCCTCAATAGGAGCAGATAGGTTCGCCTATAGCCCGGTTCCCACACCTCCCCGCTCTTTGGAACAAAAGTAGAGGTTTATCTCTTGATCCCTATTTTGCATTTAGTTATCGATTCCTTCTAAATTCTTTTCATTCTCTTTCACCCCCAGTACTTTCCTTGCGTTTTAGTGGCATTATTGTCTTAAAAAAAGGTACTGAAACGCAAGTATAAATATATTTTTCAATAAGGGTAATATAAGTGAAAAAAAAATTACTGTTTTATGTGCACTTAATCAAACCAACATATATGTGCCTTCGAAATAGATAACTGCAACAATTTAACAGGAAGTAAGTAACGACTTAATTTTTTGCATCACCCACAAGTGTTGTTATACTTTCCATTTTCTGCCAGAATCCATTGGAAAGATATATACTTGACGAACTCCAACAAAGGATCTGTAATGTGATCGATCCTGAATTGAAGCGTGGTAGTAGATTGGCAGCTAGGTCCCACTTGTTTCATGTTGAAATATCTAAATGCTACGGCTACTTCTATTGCAACAGTTTCTTTCTTTCTTGCGCTTCCCGCCTGTGTAACTTCTTTCCGTTTACTTGCATCCCTAATGACTACAATCATCAAAAATGTAAATGCAACGTCAGTCGCCATCTTGATGAATTCTGTTCATCTCTTGTCTTTTCCTCAATCCCCCACCCCCGTCTTTTCTGTTAATTTCACACTCTGTAAGCCCCTGCGTACTAGTGACATTCTCGACCTGCTTGTGGTGAAAAATTAAAAAAAAATCTTTTCAAAGGTCATTAAAACAATTATTACAGCACCCGCCATATCGAGAGCTTGTTTCTAAATCGTCGCTAACAACGTTATCCGTGACGATTTGCTGTTGAACGCAAGTTATATGGAAGAATTTTTTCCAAGAGTCGTCTGTGGTTAAAACGTCGTCCCAAGACCCTGATGATCGGACCACTAAACGTGGTTAAATCATAGGATGTAGCTGGCGTGAAAAAGGGTTATAAACCCACAACCCGTAACAATCATTTGAGCTATGGTGTCAAAATCTACACTCATCGAGGAAATCTTATTCAGACAAATTCATATTTACTGCTTTTTCATCTTAACGATTTTCCAGTTGCACAACAGGTATTGAGGATCAAGTACAGCAGAACAGCGCATTAAACATTACTCTGACGCATAATTTCTAATGAAAGCATTTAACGATAAGAAACAAAATGTGTAAATTTCATCAAACACTTACCGCCACTGGCTACCAAATTATCGACCCAACTGAGTGCATTAAGCAAAATGCTTTTCTTATACATTTGCATTTGGGGTTTCCAATAAGTTACCCCGCCACTAAAGCGAATGATGTTGAAGCGATCGCCCTCATTCAAGTCCTTGAGAATCCTCAACATGGCCGCCTTTAGTTGGTGGATTTTTGTGCCGCCCATTGAACCGCTACTATCAAGGATGAAAAGAATATCTTTGGGAAGGGCCTCGAATCCTTGGGGAGCGAAAAAATGCACAAAATAACCGTTGACGGCCTAAAAAGATAAAAAAAAAGAAGAAAAAAATCAGATATATAAAGATAACAACAAATGAATTTTCCTTACTAGATTGGCGTCGTCCGAATGAGAACTTATTTGACTAGCATTTACATAGACCTGAACACTTAAGACTGGCACCACGCGATAGATAGATAGATAGATAGATAGATAGATAGATAGATAGATAGATAGATAGATGTGGAGACAGACAAATAAATAAGACTGAGATGGAAATATAAATTGTAAAGATAGTGAGTTGTGAGTTCAATACCTAGCCACAACAGAGGTGACAATAACTTGGAGAGTTGAGTTTAAATGTAAAGAACTGAAAATGAGATACACGGAAGAGGCACGGCATGTAGAACTAGAACAATTTACCCCGGTGGACGAAATAAAGGTTTTGGTTCGAAATTCCAATCTCCTGAAAAAGGCCGGAGCGTACAACGGCCGAAACGTGAATATGACAACAAAGATGAGAGCAACAGTCCGAACAATGTAACTAATTACAATACCTCATCTGAGACATATAAACTGAGATAGATAGATAGATAGATAGATAGATAGATAGATAGATAGATAGATAGATACGAGCAAAGTTATAGTGGTTTTCAAGGCCAAAAATAACGGGCATCCAATGAGGATAGACCTCACTATTCAGTCGTAATTGATCTAAAGACAAGCATCGAAGTGCCCTGACGAAAATAGATATAAACATATTGAAATATACAGAAATTGAAAATACTGACATAGATAGATAGATAGATAGATAGATCTACTTTACTTACAAGTATCTCTCCGCTTCCTGGCTGGCGGTCAACTTCATATTCCACAAGAAAGGCGCCATTTACAATCTGCGTGTCATCAGCGGGCCGATAAACCACACTTGCGGTTTTGGGAGTTGGGCGCGTCCATGTTGCATCGGGATTGGTTGCTGGAATGGTTTAGATTATAGTAACATTAAATATTAACTGTTTATCCAGCTTATTGCCAGCATTCACGTAATAAAAAAAAACAAAAAAACAAATGAACGAAATAGTCTCCATTCCCGTCGCGTAATTCTCCTCGAAAGAGGTGAGTTACGAAAACACCGTTTCTGATTTGACTTTAAATAATCAAGACCCATTTTATGCTATTCATATGACAAAAATTATAAAACTTTATAATTTCTGTTGCATGTCCCTAAGAGACTTGAAATAAAATGTCAACCAATAATTATAATATTCAACTGCTATAAAACAATCGTGATTAAACTGGATGAAGTAATTTCGTACCTTTCACCAACGCTCCATGTTCAAATAAAATTTCTAACGCTGATAATAATGGTAAACAAACCACCATTCTTTTACTTGACATTCACTTTCATATTTTACCAGTACACCAAAACTAAACCACAGAGTGCCCAGTAAAAAAAAAAAAAAAAAAAGCAGTAAATACAGAAAGACGTGAGACACACGTTGAAAAATGGTGACTACTGATGTAACTGAAAAATTCAGAAAGAATTTCTGCACATTTCGTCGATCCCCACGTCGGATGTTCTTCTCTGAAAAGTACGATAATTTGACACCCCAATCAGTGAGATTTTTAGCCATACGAGAAGAGAAGAATAACATTTAAATAACGAGTCACAAGATCGAACAGCAAATAATCAATCATAAAAGAACCAATCAGAGTTAAGTATTTACGCGAGAGTTAAATGATTATTCAAGATCATGAAAATTTAAAAAATTTATTGAAGGTTATTTAAGATCAATTGTTCCTGAAAGATAAAACAGTAAATCTGCCACTTTTTTACTGAGCGCCCTGTTTATTAAAATATTTCTTCATGCCTACTGTGTACATAAATATTGATATATTCTCTAAAGATATGTGAAAGTTCCTGTAGAATGATGCCTTATTTTTTGCAGAACAAATGTGATACCTAATATGTGTCTACCATAGAGGTAAATGCTTTATATAAAAAAGTGAAGTTTACGCTTTTATATTTATTACTAATTCGACTGAAAAAAAAGAAAATAACTAATAACGATAAATAAGAATTTAGCTGAAAACTTCCGACAAAATATATTTGGTATGAATTGAATTTATTAACGCATAAGGTCAAATGGAAAGAAACAGAGATAGGAAGAATGTGTTGCACCGATCTACCAACTAGGAAGAGTCAAAAAGTTTTGAAAATCAACATTTAATTTTTCTTGATTTTTACCTTGAATCGAACACTGATCACCAACACCGAAACACAACTTTCTCAGCCACCACAATTAGTATTTGACCAAAATTTTACGATAAGTAATAAATAATCGTCAATTTGTTAACCTCATAATCTCCAAGGCATCCGTTAGCGCCGTTTCCATTTTAAGTAAAATGTGGCCTTGCCGAAGTGGATTACAAATTAGGAAGCGCCGACGAAAGACCTTTGAAATAACATTACACGTCATGATCATCTATTATGACATCTATTATAGTCATTTGTTATAGCATATTAATATGTCATCTATTATAGCATGTCATCTATTACAGCATGTTAATAAGGCTTTCTTGATGGCACTTGATGATGGAATTGATAATATAAAAGGAGAGATGAACTCATGGTTGTTCTAAAAGCCGAAATGCAAAATGAACTCAGCCGATATTCGAACCCGGTTTGCCACATTTGTTTTCCATAAAGATCACCGCTACACTTCGGCTATACGTAATGGAGTGAAGCAAAATGTTATAGCAAAGAAGAACATATTGCGCATGGAATTTCGTTTTATCTTTAGTTCTCAAAAATTATGGATAATTTTCTAACAATTATCAGAAAGTATTACGGTGGTTGAGAAAGAATATGATTAATGGAGATGATCTTTTGGCGAGAGAAATAAACGTCTAGCTTAGTCTATAAACAATCTAGCTAAGAATCCAATATGAAACCAGTGACCCCACCGCCAGTTTCTCTCATCAGTCGATGTGTTTACAGAATAAATATCAGCTGTTTGAACTAATCATATCAAATTTGATTCCAAAACGAAGATCAAAAAAATCAACATCAAAGTGATTATCGATTATGAACTAAAGTAGCCGTTTACGCCAGGTAAGAAATGAGCACTTGCATCGCTCTTGACAAATAAAGAATATCCAGAGACTGCAAAATAAACTCACGTTGTTTTTAATACTAAAAAGTGAAAGATTTATTTTATAAACTTTGATGTCATTCAAAAATCTGTTATTTTCATTAGTCCCGTGATACAAAGTTCATTTTCAGCGACACAGGTCATAAATATGGCTGACCTCTTTAGTTATATTTATTGCTTAAAAAGAAAAAAAAATCTATTCAATTACTCTGGAAAGTATAAAACAAATCTGGGAAATAATTTTTCTCTTCTCGATATTATTATTATTATTATTTTAGTTAACCCAATACAAGACCCAAGGGACACTCAAGGTAGAGGCTTACAGAGTGAGATTGTTGTAAGTAAGCGAGAAGTAAAAAGTGCATATTATGTGGATATGTAAGACTCTGGACTTGAAGAGGTAAATATTGTAAATACATGGAAGCACCCTCTCGGGAGTCTGTTCCACAGAGTGACAGCTCTAGGGAAGAAGCTGTCTGCGTGGACTTTCTCCTTACCAAAGGAATACGAAGGGAATGAGGATTATTTGACGCTTTGTACGTGTCTTGATGGGTCCTAGCTGTGAAGGCCTGGTGGATCCGAGGTAGAACTAAGGAATGTAGCTCTTTTGTACATTTACCACAGCAATAGCGATAGAGTAGCGAGAGGCTAGCAACTTTTAGCCTTTGGGAAAGTGGTCGCAGGGTATAAAATAATTCATCACCCTAGAGGCCGCGTAAATGCTTTTGAACTCTGTGAAGGATGAACAACGAGGACAATGAGCAGCAATGAATATGAAAGGAATGAGAATGATTTACCACCGTGAACATGTCATGACGGGTCCTGGCTGTGAAGGTCTTAGCTGAGATGGGTGGGGGGGCTCGTAAGAACATGTGCCATAGTAATAGCGATAGAATGTTACGAGGCTAGCAACGTTTAATTTGTGAGAAAGGGGTTGCAGGGGTGAAAATAATTCATCACCCACAAGGTCGCGTAAATGCTTCTGTAAGGCTGGACAGTGAGGACTGGGAAGCGTCCGCCCAAATATGTTAGCAATACTCTAATCTTGGTCTGATCTGAATCTTGTAACGATAGAGCATGGCACCAGGGGTTAGATATTTTCTGAATCGACTCAAGGAACTGACCATTCTTCTACTATTTTTATCTACGACACGAATATACGTTCCAGTTGAGGTCTGGTGTGTGCTTTTGGATTTTGCTCGGTAGTGATCAAACGTTACCAGCTTTGTTTTGGAAGTATTGAATGATACAAGCCTCCCCCGCCCCCATGAGCTGTCAGAGCTACGAGGTCGGTTTTTGTTGTAGCCTAGGAAAGTTTACTGAATGAGGAATAACCAAAACGGAGGTTGGAAATGAAATGGTAATCTTTATAACATCAGCAAAATACATTATTCTACATCGGCGTGAAGTAGGTAAACCACTGCTAGTGGCGGACTACTTGCAATAATGTCCAACGTATTTATTGTTCATAGCTACGGTATATGACAGAACTTTTTTTTATGCGAGCGGTGGGTATCTCTGCTGCAGGGGAAACAATCCCTGATATAGGTCCCAAGAATATGGTCGTTTCGATTTAAAGGATCTTCTTTCGTGACTAGTGTTGAGTAACCCGGGATTGCGAAGTCTTAAAGTCAAGTTTAGGATGTCAGGCTTGACTTCTTGAAGATGTAGTTCAACCTCTGGTTAGACGGATCATAGACTCCTTATATTAGTTAAAGAGATGGAGAAATTGGGTTTCTGTATTGATTGTCTGGGATTGATTCTTCTATATATTTTATCTTTCTTCATTTTTTTTTTTTTTTTTGGTATAGAGTGGTGAGTTGTCGGGGTAACGAGATACTAAAACTCCAAGGGGTATATGTTGAAAAAACACACGGAATTCACTACCGAAAAGTACAGCCGATACTGTACAGTTCATCGTGGCATCGAGATGACCCACCAGAAACTACTGCAAGGTTCAGATCCCATTCACAAAATGGCAATACAGTAGCTTCATTATTCCGCACATGTTTATAAGATAACCTGTTTAAGAGTCACTCTAAAGTACGGATATCTGACTCTCAGGCGGAAAATGCCAGCCCAGAGAAGCATTTATCTCTAGTAAACTTGATGGAGAGACAACCAGTCCAGGTTTGGGAATAAATTACGGGCATACCACATGAGATGAAACTATGACGTTTACCCAGGAATCAGGTAACATAATTTTCTATAGGCCAGAGATGTCATGTCTAAGTAGAGCCCAAGCATCGATACAGGCTCACTCGAACGTGGGAACTAAATGACCCATTAAGAGAAGGAAAGATTAGAAATTGCTGATCGGAGACGTGCAAACATCTCCGAACGGTTACAAAGAGTAATTGTTACTACTGAAGGTAAATTCACATAACATAATAGAAAGAAAAAAACTAATTTGAAATATCACCCCGGTTCCACTAAGCATGTATATTAAATTTAAAGTTTCTACATGAAAGGGTTTGGTCATGGATAGCGACTCTACATAAATTATATACAGAGAAATGACATTTATTATATTCTGTAAAGTGGATTTACCTGCGTTGTCGATGCCTGTTGCAGCATTTTCTGTTCTAAGTGGAGGTACGCGGAAGTAAGTAATCCTCTGAGACTCGGTAAGGAATATTTCAATCATCATATCTTTCACTGGTTGTCCTGGGTTCACGTAAACCGCGTGCTCATAGGTCCCCAAGCGACGTCGAAGAAGCTCCTGGTAGCGCAGTTCAAATGTCACATTGCTCAGGGCTGCTACGTTGATACTCACTTTAAAAGTATTCGTGTCTCGTGGCCTGAATGAAAAAAGTAAACGTCTTCGATTATAAACAGACACATATAAGGGATAACGATATATATATATATATATATATATATATATATATATATATATATATATAAATGCGAATATCAGTATGTCACTGTGTCACACTTTTTCAACTTTACTTCTATAGGCCGTAGCCCAACATATTATACCATTTTCGAATCAGACCCACTCCCTGAGCAAATTAAAAACATTCCGGGTCTGATCCAGACCCGCAATCCTGACATTTTGGATTCCCAAGTTTTCATTACTGCGATTGTTTTCGACGATTATTACGTGATTTTTGGCGACAATTTTTTTGTATGATAACAATTTTTTATAACTTGGAAATAAATTTGTGAATAATCGAAATTAATTGCGAAATCCAGCGAAAGTCATCCATGAAATAAAAATAATTGTTTGTACAGAAAGTAAGGACCTATGTGCATCAAATTGTCTTTAAATGGCAGCAGAATTATCATTGCACTTTTAAAAGGTAAGTTTAAATATTAATACCATACTTAAATGCAGCGATCAATTTTGAGTTCTGTAGTTTATTGTTGCCTATCGCATCTACTCCTTACTACCTATTGTGATGAAGGCCCAATCAAGAGCTCTTGATATTAGCTGGCTTAAATGCCGCTTGATAGGGCGGCTTTTAAGCTAGTATTTTTATATATCAAGAATAATATTAAGGTATGACAAAGTGGAAAAAGTTTTCATGGGATGAGTTTCGTCCTTCAGGACTTCATCGGACTGAATTTGTTGGTGCAACTACACATGTGCACGAACGAGGGATGCTGGGAATTTTAATTTTTTTTTCTATTATCACAGTATGGGATATCTTCTAACAAAAGAAAAAAAATATAAATGAAATCGGCTAGATTTTTAAAAAATCCCACCTAAAATTATCTGTTTTTATTTAGTCTCGGTATATTCAATAATTCGCCAAAAAACAGCATAGAATGATGATAAAAGGCCCCAAACTTAATAAAAACAAAGTTTTATCGTCAAAATGTTTATGTTATTATTAAAAGTAAAGACCAAAATTTTTTAAATTATTTTATAAAATTTTTTATTCCTTTTCAGCACGTTTGAAATTTTGGTTAAAAATCTTGTTTTTTACATCAGTGGTCACGTAATATTTAGCATTAGTTTTTTTAGCGTATTTTTAGTTGAAAACACATTACTTTGAAAATTCTTACAAAAATCAAATAATTATCACATTTTAATGAAACTTTAGAACTTATTAAAGAAAAATGAAATTATTTTAGAAACGTTTATTTTTTTAGAAAGTCATGGTAAAAATTTTTTTAGAAAGTCATGGTAAAAATGTTTTTTATATCTGCTATCCCCCACTTAATTTCATGAAAACTCGAAATTTCAAATATGTGTGTATATTTGTGATTTTTTAATTAAATGCAAAAGACTTTGAAGAATATAAAACATCGATTTTTTGAAAATTGAGAAGCGATTCTACTTAAAATTTAGCTCTGAATTTTAAAATACAAAACCCAATAAAACTAAGACATTATTTAATTAGGAAAGCTTTTAATGGATTTTATGAATAATATATATTAAGGACATTATTATCTAAAGCCAAAATATTTTTCCGATGAAAAATGAATTTTTACAAGAATTGTTTCCTTTTTTTGCAATTTTAAATACAAAATGTGATAAAGTTGTTAAATATTTTAAAATTAAGTTTGAATATGTGTCTCTTTGGAAATCACATTAAAAAGAACTATTTTTACAGATCTTAAATTTGAAAGCTTATTTTAATCTGCAAAGCGTTTGTATTTTTAAAATAATTTTTTAATATGCCAAAAATGTATTAAAAACTTTTCCGGCAAAACTATGGAGGCACAATTCAGAAATAATGTTACGTTGTTTCTCCTGATAGCGAGGACCCGGCTTCATAAATTGCGTTGATTTCCTTCTGTCTAGCACCTATCAAATTCTCTGACTGGCCGACCATCATCGTCGCATTTTCAAAATTTCTAATTTTCTTTTTTTTCATATTTTAGTAAACATTTTATTTTCCTTTTTTTAAAATATAAACAATTTTTTCTTTTTCAGTTAGAGATATACTGCAATTATTAATTTTCTTTTTTTTACGTTCAATTTTAAGGACGGAAACAGTGCAGGCTTTGGACATATCTTCGTTAAAAAAAAGTACCTAGGAAGTCAATAAAATATTAGACTTTTGACATTATTTAATTTTTTAGAATTACTTTATAGTTAAATAAGCTGGTTCACTTAAAATTCGAAAATATTGTCACTTCTGTCCTTCCGTTCGATAAATTGCGCTGATGTTAGTTGTCGATACATTGACGTAAACGTCAATTCACACCTCCAAAACCAATCACCACGATTAGACATGCTTCTCTTATTTCCAACTAATTTTTTTCTTTAAAATATTAAGTAATGTTTGTTTCTAATTACATTAAGTAAACTTTAAATTTTCTAATTTTCCTAAAATAACTTTTCAAAAAAGTATAATTAAATTTTACAAGATTTTTAAACGGAGAATTCTACTTTTGTTTACAAAGTTGTCAAAAATGGCTGACATGTTCGATTTTTTGTAAATTTTGCTGACTAAAAAAAAACAAGATTTTTGACTAAAATTTCAGACGTGCTCGGAGGGATAAAATTTTTTTTTTTTTACATAATCAAAAATACTTTGGTCTTTCTTCTTAATAATAACAAACATTTAGACAATAAAAATTGTTTATCGAGTTTGCGGCCTTTTTTTAGCGAAGTATTGGACATACCTAAATTAGTTGAATTATTGTTGTGCTGTCATTGTATATATTTTCAATAATGCTAATATAGTTTGACTTTTCATAGTCAGCTAAAACTAAACAAAGGAATACTGTTGTTTTTGTTTGTTTGGAAATATGTTTTTTATGTGTTTTATCTTCATATCACTTGTTTGACTTTTGCAAGTCGTAAGTGATTGAAATATTTCGCCATATCTATTTCATTCCCACTTTACTTTCCAAAATATAATTTCAAAACATTTTGTAAACAGTTTAGAGAAAATCTTACCTCCCTCCTTTAACAATTTTTTATTTAATCGAATTATTGTTGTGCTGTTATTCTATATATTTTCAATTACTCTTATATAGTCTTACGCTAATACCTGCTCTAGTAGTAAATTAAAAATTGCCGCGTGTTCAACCGAGTCAATTGCCTTTTTAATCAACAACTAGTTAAATAAATGGATTCTGTGGCGTTTGTTTGTTTGGGGATATGTGTGCGTGCGTGAGTCTGCGTTTTATCACAATATCTATTGTTTTTATAGTCTATTATTGAGTAATAATTCCTAAAACCTGTGTCTTTGTAATGTTAATTTTCAGCTATGGCTTAAGTAACAGGATATACTGGGCTGTCAAGTCTCGAATGGCAGTCTGTCTAGGAGAAAGAAAACTCAAAATCGTGGAGAAAACACGCCACGCCTAAAGAAGTGGTGGCCATTCACAGATAACAGATAGTAGGAATCTATAGAGGGCCTTGATCGGCTAAACGGGTATAGTATTATCAATTATTGGAAATAGAATGTATTTTTAAATTTTTGTGTTTTCTGTTCTGTTTTTCTTTATGCGTCTTTCGCCTGCTATGGAGAAGAATTCTGATAATTTCCCTCATGGTTCATAATTCTTATGGTAATTTACTTATGCACGCATAGTCCCAGCTATAAATAGGAGCAGGTACTGCCTTTTCGAGAGGGAAGTTTCCAGCAGTCAGCTCTGACAGTCGGACCGAACATTCTTGTAACACTCTCGTTTGTATATGTTTGTATTATTGTTTCTGTTAATATATATGTTTAACTCAATTCCTCTCTTTGTCTTTATTTCTGGCCTTAAAAAGGCCACAACAATAATGATTATTTTATCCTTTATTCAACGTACACGTTTCCTTTAAATGAATGGGTTTTAACTATCGCTTCTTACCACAAGCCCGCCTGTGTATTCTCAGAATGATTAAAAACGAGATGCATTCAATAGAAAAACATACAAGAAATAAAATAAAAAATGTTAAAAGAAAGTTCAATAACTTGCCCAAATTGTACTTACTTCTGAGAAACATGACCAGCACTTTGTCCTTTTCTTTTCGCCTTTTCGAATGCCTTTCTGGCCTGTTCTTTCTCTTTTACTTCTCCTGGGTACACGACGCCATCAATTTCACTGTAGGAAGATGAACAAGGAAATCATTTACAGTAAGTCTTTGTTTGCCAAGTTACAAATTCATATTTTGAAATGGTATATCTCTTTTTCATATGATCACCGATAAAATCTCTACTTTCAAATGATAAACTTTTTGTGTTATTTTGTCAATGCAGCCCAAAAAACTGGGCCCCATCTAAGTTTTCACCAACCGTATATGACTACACCAGATTGCATCTACATCCTAGTTCATGTTGGTGTGCACCAACAATTGGCAAAGACCCGCAGCAAGCTCGCAGGGAATAGAATGGTGAAAATAATGCCACGACGAGAAATAAGGAATACTGATTATACAAGGAATCACTTGGGTAGATATGTAGATGACACTTGGGACAACCTGTCAAATGAGACTAATAAATCAATTCTTCCCTTCAACTCAACATCACGACGCATGGCTAGTAACACGAACGGACGGCATGGGAACAACCCTATGAACAGTATCCTCGCTAAAGGAAGACCAGAACTGACTTCTTCCATCCCAAACGTTGATATACATCAGCAACCGGAATTTCTCAATGTCCGTTTTGTTGTCGCTTATCCTCAAAATCTCTCCTTTTATTTATTTTTTTGTTTCTCTTCGATCAAGTGGGTGCTGTTTAGAAAACCCGACTTCAAAGACCCCACCTGCCTGCCATAAAACACGAAACACTTGAGATTAAGATAAAATTTAAAAACCTTCCCTCTCTATGTGGGTATTCCAATCATAGTGTCACACTAAAATATAAACCCCTTTTGCCCGATTAAACATTGTGTCTTTGTCCCTTTCCACAATAAAAATGAAGACGGCAGAGGATATGCTTAATAACTGCAGATGGTCGACTGGTAACTAAGAAAAATGAACGTAAAAAATGACTCTAATATTGCAAATGGACCGAACGATACTATCCAACTATAAAAAGTAAATTTTGGTGGTGAGGTCCCATAAGTAGTTTTCTCAGAATCATTATTTCAACACAGATTCTCGATCCTGAAGATTGTGAATTAAGGACAAAATAAAATCTAAAACGTTTTTTTTTATAGTCGTTAAAACACAGTGTTGATAGGAGACACGGTAAGGAAACTAGAAGAACGTTTGCAAATGATTATGAAGGAAAGCGATAAGAAAAGACTAAACGTCAATTGAAAGAAGGCGGAATACGTAGTTATTAGCAAAAAAAAACAACCCAAAATGTAAATTATAAATTGGAAGTACCAAAATCAGACAACTACAACAATTTAACTATCTGGGAAGTATTCTAAAAAAATACGGAACATTCGACACTGAAATCAGAAGACGTATTGGGATAATGAAATATGCATTCCGAAAGCTAAGCAAAGTATTAAGAAACAAGAAATTGTGGTTAAAAACAAAAAAAAAAGAGTACTGAACTGTTACGTAATACCAGTCCTCCTATATGGCAGTGAATGCTGGGCAATCTCCACACATATGAAGAAGAGACATGAAACAACAGAAATATCGTTCTACAGAAGGATGATGAGAATACAATAGACTGAACATGTGAGCAACAACAAAGTTTTACAAAAAAAATGAAAACGCAAAGCATACTTATATTTAACACCAGGAAGAGACAGTTGAAATTTCTAGGACACATAATAATGAAGGAGGGTCTGGAACATTTGATACACACAGACAGAGGCAAGAGAGACAGATGAAAACAATGTATAACCTACCTAGTGAAGTTGAGTAAATGAATGGCGGAACAAGGTTTAGGAGAGATAACAAAAACACACGGTTTATTAAGAGCTACAAAGGACAGGAAATTGTAGAGAGCCATGATCGCCTGCGTCTCAACGGGACACGACACACAGAAGAAGAATGGGCTTGTGTAAATGGATGACGGAACAAGGTTTAGGAGA
Source organism: Acanthosepion pharaonis (assembly GCA_903632075.3). Classification (NCBI taxonomy): domain Eukaryota; kingdom Metazoa; phylum Mollusca; class Cephalopoda; order Sepiida; family Sepiidae; genus Acanthosepion; species Acanthosepion pharaonis. Next base: position 2,757,571 of record CAHIKZ030002998.1, on the reverse strand, counting down.
GATGAAGGGATACGGCACATAGAAGAATGAGCTTGAAAAAAATGGATGGCGGAACAAGGTTTAGGAGAGATAACAAAAAGACAAAATTTATTAAGAACTACAAAGAACAGGAGATTGTGGAGAGCCATGATCGCCTACATCCTGAACTGACGCAGTACATAGAAGAAGAAGAAGAAGAAGAAGAAGAAGAAGAAAAAATTCTCTTAAACAATTAGCAGCATTATTCTTTCTCTTTTATTTTAATCACCGTCAGTGAATTTCTTGGTAAAAACTGACGCCTTTATATTTTACGCTTTTGTAGGCACATCAATTGTTAAGTATAATTATCCAATGTTTGTATTGGAAATAAATAAATAAATAAAAATTATCTTACACAGAAAAGTTGGAGATGAAGGCTTCATTGGGTAGAATGACATGGAAAGTTGCTTCGGTTGAATAATTCTGGTGATTGGCCATCCGACTGACCACTTGCGTTGTGGCGAATCGCATCCGGATATCGGAAGTGATGTGTAAGTAATAAATTTCAGGAACATCAGATATTATCTGCGAAAAGAAAAGCAAATGACCTTGTCCATTAAAGAGTTTTAAATAGAAAAGATAAACGTAACTCCGAAGAGCATACGTGTAACTAATCAGTACTTGATTAACAGATGAGTAAATACGTTTCATTTTGGTATAGATTTTTATGTTTTAAAACCCCATTGAGTATGATTATGTCGGCCGTAGTCAGAATCACCGAGTCAATGCAGACGACCCTTTCTTTAGCTGCATTGTCTGTGCTTCACCATAGCAACATACAGTTTCTTCGAGACCGGTTGCCACCCAAGGCTATAGAATTCAGTCTGTTTTACTATTTACCTATAGCTGGTGGGAGAATGGTTACATTCATACCTTGTCCATGGGTATAAGCACGTAATTGAATGTAATGAACTTGACTGGAATTCGAACTCAGCTCTCTGATGTTTTCAATCCGCTGTCTATTACTTACCTTTTAATTACGCTATTCTGGAGCTCATCTAAATAAATAAACGGCAAGTTCTGTATGAAACTTTTCTTAAACGGTCCACACTTTCTTTATATAGACATATTATACCTTTTTGGAATCAGTATGATCCCGGGATTGAAAATCTACCCTTGATCTAGTGCTTGAACATCCAGTATTTGGGGTTTGTGTCCGGATGAGCAGGGAAGAGTTAAAAATTCAAATTTTAAAATAACTGAAAAAAATTAGGGATTTTAAAAGTTGTTAATTTATATTCAGTTTAAAGTAACACAAAAACATTGTGAATTTGAAAATTTTTCTTTTAAGTTCAGTTTAAAAGGTTTCCATAACTTTGTGAATTGAGGAAATCAATTTTATTTCTTCAAAATGCCAAGGAATCAGAGTTAAAGTGAGAGGTTTCGTGACATGAGCTTTTGAAGTTCCACAGAGTTTGTGATTTGAAGAACTCAGCTCAATTGGAGTTCCATGGAGTTTGTGTTTTGAAGAACTCCGCTCAATTGGAGTTCCATGGAGTTTGTGTTTTGAAGAACTCCGCTCAATTGGAGTTCCATGGAGTTTGTGTTTTGAAGAACTCAGCTCAATCTGAGTTCGATGTAGTTTGTGATTTCAAGAACTCATCTCAATTGGTGCTCCATGGAGTTTGTGATTTGAATTAGCCCTCCACAGGAGATAGCTTAAAAGTACGCACAGAGTGCGAATTTTAATCTAGTTCATAAACCTACTGTGGTTGTATATTTCTCACTGTTACAGTGTTCGATTGCCAGTTAATTCTAAGATTTAGAATGTTGATTTTCAAAGAAAGTTTATTTATCATACTTGAAAGCTAGATACAATCGATTCTACCCCATCCCCATCAGACCAAGATTAGCGTAGTAAATATCTATATGTAAATATCTACATGTTTAACTTGGAAATTAAAGATTCAGATTTGTTAATGCGAACGAAGTCATTTGATTAATAAGATATGCTGAAAAGTTCTCAGCTCAGTCCATTTCTCTAAATCTAATTTTTTATTTATTTATTAATATTTTGTAGGGATGAAGTGAGCCGAAATCTTTTCATCCCTGTCTTGTAGTCATCAAATTATGAATATAATGCATAATTTATCAACAATTAATCTATGTCCAAATTTATTGAGCTACAAATGACATGAGATTGTGGAGAGTCATGATAGCCAACATCCTGAAGGGACACGGCATAAAGAATTATATCCGGCATCTTTGACAAAACCAACCTGGCCGTAGGCCTCGAGAAGGACCTCCAATCTGTGTTTGACTGGAACAAGAAATGGCCTGTAAACTTTAATGCCGCTTGAACAAAACTGCTCTCAATTACCCAACATAGAGAACCCTCCCTGCCTCCCATCAAGATGGCTGATGCCCAACTCCACGACTGCCTCTTTGCACCTGCTTGATCTCACGCTGTCCACTGACTCGAAGTGGAACAACTACATTGAATCCATAGCTTCATCTATCGCAAGGAAAGTTGGTGTCGTGCCAGAAGGTTTTTCTCGCTTGAGTCCATCCTTCAAATCTACAAGTCAACCATTCGACTTTGCATGGAATACTGCTGCCATATATGGTCTGGTACTCCCGCTGTTCATCTCGAGGTCCTCGACAAAATCCAGAGATTGATATGCAACGTTGGTCTTGATCTGGCAAATCGTGTGCAGTCGCTATCTCACAGACGTGCTGTGGCTTCCTTCTGACTTTTCTACAAGTACTTCCATGGCAACTACTCCGACGTGCTATTTTCACTGGTTCCCAAATTGCATGAGTCTAAGCGTGCTTCTAGGTTGCCATTTCGGGCCCAACCTTTCACTGTCGAAATGACTAAATGTAGCCATCTCTTCTACTCCAAGAGCTTTTTATCTCGCACCTGCCGTCAATGGAACTCCCTTCCTATCACTTGCTTCTCTGATAGATATAATCTCCAAATATTCAAATGTCATTTCAAGCGACATCTTCTGATGCCTTGACCTTGATCCCTGTCCTTCTCTTTATTCTTTTCTCAAACACTCCTCCTTACACTTACTCTCACTCTCTGTAACCCCTTGCGTGCTGGTGGCACTCCCACCTTGCTGAAACCGGAAAATGGAATCTATGTTCCATTTTAAATAATCTTTGATATCGAGCTGATTCATAAACCTCTCTCCTCGCAATTCAATTTACCTTCACTGCAAGAATCAAATTCTTGCAAGAATTATTCACTGGACCTATTATTTGTTAAATCTACATTATTGTCTGAGGTGCAAATCAAGCCATTGACGACGCGTTTTTCGGGGTTTTTTTTCCTTTAGTTTTTTTTTATTATTCATCATTTCAATAAGCAGCAACCAGAACTAAACTTGAACAGGATCCGTTTTATTTTATCTGTTTATTTTCGCATCCAGTTTACTACCGCTTATCAAACTGGCGTCTGACTTTTGACCTATTTTTTTTTCATTTACCCGATAAACGTTTTTCAAATACGTCAAAAGTCACGACCGCCAACATGATGTAATGCGTCAACATAATAATCATCAGTGAATGTTCAACAGGCATCAGTTTGTAATAATCATCAACTGAAGAGTCTCGCGGCCCTTAAACAAGGCATTCGCTTCTCAATCAGCGCGCACTATCGATATCAAACTGTCTCACCTCGACCGATTAGTACCTTTGGTTTTCATTACTCCTAAAAATAAGATTATTAAAAATATGAGTACTAACATTACTAAAAATATGATTACTAATATTTGAAATACTGATTAATTATAAAGACTGAGCAGGGTGAGAGATTTTTATAAACTTAGCTTAGTCTAGCATAACGAGGCACTTTATAAGATAGAACACTCAATTAACAAGTTTTCTGAGAGACTAATTTGTTAACTAGGTATTGCCAAGGCTTACTATAAAAAATTGAAAAAAGCATTTGGAATGTCTTCTTTAAAGTTAAATTTTGGTTTTATTTTAAAGATATTAGACTAAGGTTAATATTTTTTTAAAAAACAATACGAATTCAAATAAGTATTTTAAATATTTTTAAATGACAAATTAAAACCAAAATCATTTCCCTCGGTTCAATTTGCGAATTCTATGGACGTAGAGAAAAGAAAAATTAAAACTCTTTAAAATTCTCTTAAAAATACAATATCTGCCCAGGCATTTTTTCGAAGAGAAATAGTAAATTTAAAGATTAATTAATTTAATTTTGTAAAAATATTATTTAATGTTTTGCTTAAATTTAAACGAAAATTACATTTTTCTCACTTGTCGAACTGTTCAAAAAGCAAGTAGTAATTCTCTTACGATAGATAGATAGATAGATAGATAGATAGATATAGATAGATAGATCAGGAAGAAACAGATTATTTAAGAAGATAGATAGATAGATAGATAGATAGATAGAACTGATTTGATAATTTGCTTCTGTAAAAATATTATTTAATGTTTTGCTTAAATTTAAACGAAAAATACATTTTTCTCTTGTCGAACTGTTCAAAAGGCAAGTAGTAATTCTCTTACGATAGATAGATAGATAGATAGATAGATAGATAGATAGATAGATAGATAGATAGATAGATAATGAAGAGTTTGAGATAAATAAATTTATTTAGTATATAAAGTTTACATCTGTGCAGCAAATGACCATCGTAGTGGGAAACTCACTTCGCAAACGAAATGGTCATCAAGACTAGTTTTGTAGCTGTGTCAAGAACTGATGACTAGATAATTAAATGCCTCACTAGGGCTAGTTTCTTCTGTCGCAAAAAAACGCAGTGGAGAAAGACTTAACAAAGATCGAACTAAGGTGCAATAGTGGGACACCCAGTCAGGCGCAATCTCACTACAGTAGGAAAAGATATTATCTGGCTTTTTATCGCTTTACACCAGGCGTCTAGAGATAGACTGAAAACACCAGCACGTTCATTTTTAGACAAACTGATATTCAACTATACCTTATTTTTTTTTTACTGCATTTCTTCGTTGTCTTCCACTCTTTTTCAAGTTATTTTGATATCACTATATGTTAACATTTACTATAAGTAGGGCATCTCTGGAGGTTCGTGCCGTTAGGAGCTTGAACTCCAGCCGAGGGTCAATTTCATTACTAAAACGCAAAAGAGACCATTTTGATAACAGCAAATGCCATCTGTGCAGCTGTGATAACGATTTTCATTGCCTTTAGCAATAAAAGATAATGACGATAATTACTTTTTCTTTGTTAATTAAAATTTCAGCCTTAATTGACAATGAAGTTATTTCAATGATGATCATCATCATTTGTATCTTTACACGAAATTAGTTGATCATCATCATTGCAAATCAAGTTAGTCTTCTCAAATTTCAAGCGTCTTTGCTCGAATTGTAACATGATCTGAACTTAGTTGTTTGCCAGAATTGTTACTGTTCCTATTCGTTTATAGAACTCATTACAAGTGACATTATTATTATTATTATTATTAGTGCTGGTGGTGGTGGTAGTGACGGTGGTGGTTTTGATATAATGTTGGTGTAGTGGTTTTTCAGTGTGGGGAGTCATTGGCGTGAGGAAGCAATTTCTGTTTGAATTTATAGGATGAAGAGTTATTATTTACATTCGGACTATTGTCCTCATCTTTGTTGTTGTTGTCATCACAACGTTTCAGCCGTTGTGTCCACTAAGCCTTCTTCAGGTGTCTGTCGATCTGGGTAACCTTCAAAGAATTTGAACTAAACCCTTTATTTAATTTAAGAAGGCAATAACCTAGTGAATTAAAACGTTTGCGAATTTGGTGGCAAAGTAATTGTAAGTTCAATCCCTGGCCCAAGTAGTAGAGACTTATACTCAATGGAAACAGTAGGAGGAATAACAGAGTAGTCGGAACAAGACAAGATATTCTTAGACATGGGCAGCGAAACGAAAAAAAAATTACTCCCATTGATTAAATAAAGTTCAAAATTCCCTAAAGTTACCTGGATTGTCAAGCACCTGAAGAAGACCGGGGGGGGGCATAAAGATAGAATCGTTGTGGTAATAACAACAAATACGAGTATATTAGTCCGAATGTAATTAACGTAAAGTTAACTTGGCGATTTCAGTTAAGTCTGTTCATGTTCACTTGAAAAAAGCATGAATCCATTTTCCCTGGGTTCTATCCTATTAGTACATAACTTAACACAGTATCTGACAAGGTACTCTATTTGATGGATAGCTAACCACTGCCTATTACCTACCCAGGCAGATGATCCCGACAGTTAAGAATGGCGAGGTTCAGTTATTAGTTCTTATTGGCATGATTAATAATATTTCTTAGAATTATATGATTTTCATTTGTCCAGTTATCCCAACCTTATTTGTTAGTTGCTCAAATCAAGAACTCGCTCCTCATCACCCAATGGTCATTTATGGCTTTATTCCCTTGCAGAGTCTTAAAGCTATAAACAATATCAAATAAAGCTGAAAGCATCGCTTTCTCGTGGGCAATTACAAATAATCTTCACTTGGAAGTCATGTTTTCGAATCATGTTTTCGAATCAATTTGTTTTATCATTTCACACCTAGAGGGCAATAAAGCCACTAAGACGTAAGGGAGTTACTGAGTGTTGGACAAGTTGGGAAGTGCGATAGAGGAATCTATTAGCAGAGAACTTGCATCTAGCCATTTCAAGTGCAAAATGATGAGACCTTACCGCCAATTTAGCACTGCGCTTAAATTCGTAAACTCTAGATACCATAGAGAAAAGTTCATCAGAACAATTACCATGAAAGTATTTATAGAAAATGTACAAGGAAGCTACGTTACGGCGGTAGGAAAGTGACTGAAGCCGAGATGCCATGTCAGGACCAATAATACTGCAGAATCTTTGGATTTTTCTCAAGAATCTCTAAATATATAGCTGGAGCACCAGACCACATGTACCAGTAATATGCAAAGCAAGGACGAACGGTAGACTTGTAAATATGTAAGATAGATTCTGACGTGAAAAATTATCTCGCACAATACAGTGAACCAACTTTTCTAACAGCAGACCTAGGAATTGATTCAATATAATTTTTCCAGTTCATGTCAGCGGAAAACGTTAGTCCGAGAAGGCGTAATGAGTCAATCTCCTGGAAGTTAGCATCAGCCATGCTGATGGAAGAAAAAAAAAAGGGTTTTCGCAGACGATTACGAATTGGATGAAGATGAATCGGAAAAGAAGGGATTTTTAGTGTCATTAGTGCTATCCGAAAAGAAAGTGTTTTATAGGCTCAATGGGAACAGAGTAGAAATAGTGGGTAGCTTATTACTGAGTAAAGAAAGGTGGCTAAGAAAATGCTGCATATTTATTTTGATACAATGGAAAGAATTACTTTTTATTATTGCAGTAGGAAAAAATTGGAAAAGGGTGAAGCGTTTGTTGATTCAAATGGGAAAATAAAAAGGGACTTAGTCGCATATTTGTGCAATAGGAACAATTGACCAAGCGTAACTGGTTTGTGAATATGGGAAATAATTGAAAAACATGCAATTATTGGTGTAATGGGAAGCATAGAAAAAATGTGAATTAGTAAGATTTGTATCACTAAATCATTATTATTTAAAAAACTTCTTACAATCTAAAAATATTTTCTGGCTTTAAATAGCCTGTAACGGGTTGATAAACCGTAGAAAATGAATGAATGAATCAATCTTTATAAAGTTTTCACTTCTAGTCTAAAGAGTTGCATTTTGAACCAACAGGATAAACACCCATTGATGTAACCGAAGGAATAAGAAGAAAAAAGTTGTTCATGGGTGCAATGGGGCAAAGAAATTAAACGATTATGATAGGCTTTTTCATGCGTCAATGGCTGCAATCAGAACAGAAAACCGCGCATAAATTGATGAAATGGGGAAACTATCATCTGCGAATAGGTGAAATCATAGTCGTCATTCCTGTTTGCTCAGAAGTCCAATTGGATATCCACCTTGGATAGCTTTCCTGTCTTATCTTAATTTCGTTTTATACTCTCACTGACATGCTTTACTCTACAACGAAAAAATAAAAACACGAGAGAAAAATAGATTCACTATAATTCCGTATGGCCTCCAAAATAAGATAAAATTGCTTCTTAAATTTGTCGTCCATATCTAAATTACTGTCTCTACTCCTAATTTTCAAACATTTTTCAGTATAAATTTGTTATGTAGTGGTTTCACAGTGGAGGCTTGTATTTGTACTAAGTCGGTCTTAAAATAGGTTCGACGTACAAAACGTTAGGAACTTGATATAATAGGTAATGACGCAGTAATCTAGTTGTGGTAGTTGATACTTTAATATCCGACATCGACTGACTGAGCAACTCACTGCCGACTGACTTGTTACTCTTGCTACTCCTACTTATTATTTCACTATAACAAAATTACACCAATATTTATGTATTTTTTAATCAAATATCAATTCTCTTCAGCCATGTTTCTCTTTGTTGCTCTTTATTATTTATATTTATTCATTCTATTTGCTTCTTTTTAACGTTTACTTGAAATTATCTTTTTGAAAAATACAAGCGCATAGAAAAAGCTTATTTGTGAATTAAATGTTTTTTTTTTCAAGAATTGCTAATATTAGTGACTCATGACCAACCTTTTTTTGATTCATAGTTTCAGATTAAGAGCAAGACTGGCTATTGGTTTTACCATGTGACCGAAATATTTACTCATTTTCCACAAGTTCCACAGTTCTATGTTCAAGCCCAGCAATGATTTTTAATCCCAATTTTCAACGCAAGAAACCACTTCCCACTTAAAAGTCTGGCATAACAAGATCATCTTAACCCTCTTCTTTTTCTCAATGCAGCACTAATTTAATAAAAAAAAATCTAGAAGGCAATTTTCATAAGTAGAATGATACGATTTATCAATTTAGGCCAATGATGGGCTTATATCTGAACGATTTTTTTGTGGAGTCCGCGTGACTCTCTGGATATTCAGTCACGTGTTGTACCTAACATGTTTGTGGTGTGCTGTTGATATGCACGTCGGCATTTGATACTGAAAGCATTTAAAGATATGGACAAGTTGAGATAGGAAACTGAATGAGGTCGGCTAAGTAGCGCTTCGGACGCCAGGATTTTAAAATTTAAATTCAAGTGTGCCGACAATTTCCGTATTTATCGCAATGTTTATAACCGACATTTATTTTTAATTTTTCGTTCCCTCCACGACACGTATATATTCCATTAGTAAAAAAAATAACAAACAAACAAAAACCCCCCCAAAAACATTGTTTTGTCTGAGGAAGTACTTTCCCGAGATGAAACGCGTCACATAGATTTTTTTTTTTTTTTTTTTTTTTTTTGTTCAGTCGCCTTTGTCTAATGCTTGTCTTTTGATGTTTTTGATTGGTGAGCCGAAGGCACAACTTATCAGTCGCGCCTTTTTTTTCATTCCTATTTCTTTCGTCTTCATAACAACTCTGTATCTGAGTGAGTTCTATCTTGTTTATAATTTTACCACCAGAGACCTGTACGGGAGGACATTTTACGAAGTGCGGGTAGGAGTTTCTCTCTGAAAAAAAAATTCTACAATTCGTTTACGCTTTAGGGAGGTTACTGTCTCCACCAAGGATCCCCGCCTTCTAAGCCTATGGTTCCCGCACTCAAACATTACTTAACACAGGCACACATACACTCATATACAAGCATACACACTATATACATACAAGCTGAAATACATATACGCATAAACCCAATCGATTATACAGAAAAATACGCACATTCGTATGTACAAACTATTATTTGTTTACTAAGCATAGATTAGTTTTAACACAAGGCCGCAAATATGGGACACCCAGTGAGAATCGAACTCACTATTCAGTATGAACGGTCAACTAGATTAGCGCTCTAATCATTAATCCACGTCTTGGTGTCCCAAGAACAAAGATAAATAAATAAATACGAATATTTATGGTGATTTCCTAAGCGTAACTTATATGTGGCACAAGGCCAAGATTACGGGGCAACCAGTGAAAATCGAATTCACTATTATATCGATTACGTTTCTTTCTTTTGGCAAATTGTTGTCAAATTTGATGCCAATTTAGGGTTCCTCGATTCGGTTTCAGATCACAGCAAAATTTATTTATATATTCGGTTTCAGAAGTCTCTATAAAAAGCAGAATTACGATAAAATTACATTGAAATACCGGTTCCCATACGATTACTGAAGTTAAGCAACGCCAAGCCTGGTTAGTACATAGATGTGTGAACGCTTAGGAATACAGGTGCTGTAAGCTTGGATGTGCGAATGGTGTAATGGATAACGGCTCGGAATTGTTAATCGGAAAGCCGAGTTTTCATTCCCGTTGGAGTTCGTTGTATTCAGTGAATATACGCGCAAATATTCTTGGAGAAGGTCGTCCTGGGTATGGCAATAAACTACATCAGGTAGCAAAGCCTCTGATCTAGAGGTTTTGAGGAACCTGGAACCACCTTTTAATTGCTGTTGTTGCCAGGTCAACCCTCACCTAGGGTGGTAGCGCCTGTTAGGGTCCCAGCTATGGGAAAATAATGAACACCCATACTCGAGTCAAAGCATGAAAATATCAAAATACATTATAAAAAATTACCAGCGATACATTTTGAAAAAAAAAAGAAAAGAAATTACCAAAATTCACAAGAACATAAAATTTTGGCATTAAATGAGCCATAAGGAGTTGGTATGTCGTTAAATAAACCAAACCAAACTTTGGAGAAGGTATGAATCTGTCTCTTCTCCCCTTGGCTACGGGTGAATTAGTAAAAATTGTATCACTAAATCCTTATTATCTAAAAAGAAATTCTTACAATCTAAAAATATTTTATGGCTTTAAATAACCTGTAATCTATAATTCTCAAAATGCGGGTGTGTGTGTATGTGTGATTGGATCTTGTTTATACGTTTCCACAGTTTTCATCCGATTTCGATGAAATTTATTTGGTTTGATAGATAATTCTTCAGTGCCGGCGTTAAGTCCAAATTGGCTGGAAAAAATGACAAACTTGAAGGTGAAAAATCGAAAAAAATGATTTTCTGACATTTTGCTAAAAAATCAAAGGCAAAATGTAATGTCTGTAAAAACAGCGTACAATCCATTTAGAGAGTTGAATTCTAACGCAAAATATTATTAGAATTATAAAAAAAAATTATATTATGAATAAAAATTATCGTATATTATTATTATTATGACGCTCCATGGAAGAGGTTCCTTCTTTGCAAGATTGAGAACGCGTCCCCATTCAAATTGTTAACTCCCCTTTTGGCGATGTGCCTCAGTTACAGCCAATTGTTGTTACTAATATTGATTTTCGGGTGGGCTGACTTTAAACTTAAACTGCTCCAACTGAACGTCAAAATTTCCCAGTAATGAAACACCCGGTCGAAGACGGGTTATCCTGCTAGTGGATTGATAAGCCGTAGAAAATTAATGAATCAATCAATCTTTATAAAGCCCTCACTTCTAGTTTAAACTGAGCTTTCCAGCCGAACCGAAGAGATTTAGTAGTAGATTTAAATTCAGAATCTAATGGTAACAGATTCAATGCGCGCAGGATCACAAAATGCCGGAGTAGAGAAACACAATTTATTTCCAAAATTCCTATATTGGGTAGGTAAAAATAAAATAGAAAAGTAAATTTGGGTGGAATTCTATATAATTCGTTAAATGAATTCATTTAAAATGAATCGCATTTACATTGCAGGTGACTTTAAAAAAAAAAAAAAATAAGATGTTTTTAAAAATGTAAATTAATGATTTCCTTTCAAAGGTGATAATTACTGAGAGACTCGAATAAAGCTTTAGTTTACATCCTGGAAGCATTCTTTCTCATCCAACTGTATGCGTTGGAGGAGACGTCGCTGCAATCTACAGAGAACGCACACGCTCGCGTGCGAACACAAATATATATAAAGTAGTATAAAACATTATAATATATATATATATATATATATATATATATATATATATGCACATTCGTAAACGACACAATTATATAATTGCGCCTGCGTGTGCATGCCTGTATGCACATATACGAACTGTACACATACATAAATATTTAATTATTTCTTTGAAATTGGTACCAATTTTAAAATAAATTATAAAGGAAAAGTAATAAAAATGAAATGAATTTTTTTTTCTCGTGAGAACACTATTTTCAAGATGCCTTAAAGCTGAAATTCGTTCGACATTAGGCAGCCATCTCTTAAAAAGAAACCGACTGCCCTAAATGCGGTATATCATGTGGTTCAAGGAGCATTGAAATTTCAAATGATACATGTTTTTTCTACACACACATATTCATATATATATATACATTTAATAAGAGTATATATTGATATACATCAAATTATATAATTCAACGTATGTCAAGGTGAACAGAAGTTCTGCCAAAAAAGTGTATAATAGATATTGAGGGCAATATCAAAAGTAATGAAGGTTCACTATACTTATTGGAGGGCGACTCAGAGTTTCGTGAATCCTTGTTCTTCAGGACCCAAACACCAATGATTGTACATTATTTACATTATTCGGACTATTGTCCTCATCTTGTGGACATATTGTTGTGTCGGAAACCTACCACCCCCCTTGAAGATGAATTTGTGTGCGA
>CAHIKZ030002998.1:2620000-2740000 GCA_903632075.3 Acanthosepion pharaonis | reverse complement strand
ACGGTGTGCGTCGCAGAATTGATGAAAGAAGGAGGAAGGGAGGGAGGAAGGAATCAGGGGTCCCAGAAGTGTCTCTTCGTCGCACCCTTTACTTTAAGAATTGACGACACCCTTAACAGGATTCAGACAGAAAGTCGTTCTACCATGAGAGGTTTTGTTTTTTTTTACTATTTTTTTTTTTAAATTTTTTCTTCTCCCACACCCTTTTTCACTCGATTACCCCCTGCCTTCCCGTGGGGAAAAATTAAAGCTGATTAGAAGCAGAAGTGAAATACAATTTGTTTTTTTTTAAAATTTCATACATACACACACACACAAATGCACACGCATACACACACACACGTTGACGTCACGATATTGAATTGATTTCATGGACAGAACAGGAGAGAATCATTAGGAATGGAAAATTATTGAATTCTTGAAAAATTTAATCTAGAAGGGGCTGCTGTAAACTTCCCCCAAAATGTGATCAAATGAATTATTATTAGTATTATTATTATTTTCTGAGCCATGCCTAAAAAATTTTCAACACCCTAAAATATACCATTCCAATTGATATGGAGTCGAAGACATACGTTTTGTTCACAGGCATTTTTGCAAATAAAGATATGTGCATGTATTTACATAATTACACATAAAAATGTGTATAAAATTCACTTTCTCTCTTTCTTTCAACCTCTCTCTCTTCTCTTTCTTTCTCTCTACTCTTCTCTCTCTCTCTCTGTTTCTCTCTCTCTCTCTCTCTCTACCCTTCTCTCTCTCTTTCTCTCTCCTCTATTCTCTAGGAAAGAAAAATGCAGGGTGACCACAAAAATCAAGTGTCAGCTAAGTTATCACCTTTGGACATAACATAGACGATGACCCTTTCTTTCTATCCCCTCTCTCCATCTGTCTTTCATTTTACACAGACACACACACACACACACACGCACACACACATATCTATCTATCTATCTATCTATCTATATATATATATATATATATATTTGTGTGTGTGTTGATAGATAGTGCGAACACTGCATATATGACTGTCAGTTTCACACTTCAATGCGATCTTCAGACCAAGTGTTGTTCTGAAGGTAGCATTGAATTTATATATATATATATATATGAATTATATATATATATATATATGTGTATATATATATATATATATATATATATATATATATATATGAGATGACACACACACACACACACACACACACACACACACACACACATATATATATATATATATATATATATATATATAACTATAACTATATATATATATATATATATATATATATATATATATATATATATATCAAGGACAATATTGGGGAAATGTATGACAAAGTATAAAGTTTTCTTGTAACCAGGAATGCTGGGAAATTTTAAATTTTATTTTTTTAAAACCTAGCCGTTTTAATATATATATATATATATATATATATATATATATATATATATATATATATATATAAAAAGAAACAGCGATAGACAGAAATATATAGAAACCGTCACCATATATGTAGTAAAACATCCTGCATCTTTCTCTCCGAGAAAATAGAAAAGAGAGAGAGAGACATACAATTTTAAAAATATTTTATATGTAATTTGGTACATACGTACATAAATTTATACTTATACATATATATGTATGTGTGTGTATGTGTATATGTGTTTGCATTATGCAAATTATGATTCTTCATTACATTGCAAATGAATATCAATAATGATATAATTATTTGAATTGATTTTTTCCAAATTCCCCCGTTTTAAATAATTGCCAGAATTCATAAGGACAGAACCTAAAAAGTGAAAAATGTTTTTGCAATGTTATTAAGTGATGGGAACGCAACATTATAATAAAAAAAAAAAAAAAAAACATTTCAACAGACAGCAGAGAATAACTGAAAATGAAATTAAAAAAACATCGGCATAGTATGAAGAAAAATGATTTTAAGAACGCCATAAAGAGACTTAAGAGAAATTTAAAAACTAATAAGCAAGAAACATGTATTAAACAACAATATTTTTTAAAAAAAAGCTCATATTGTGTATACAAAACAGGGAAAAGATATAAAGATATAAAAGAAACGAAACCATGAATTATCAATAATCATCGCCAAAAAGAAAAGAAACATTTAATTTGGGTGAAGAAGTAAAAACAAAAAAAATCTGATTTCTTAATAGTCATTTTAATGATTAATGTCACGCTACATTGGAGGAATCGGAGAGCCGAGTTCCAATTCCGGTCGAATCCATTACATTCACCTTTGAACTAATACCTTTGGGAAAAGTATTAATCTTCTCCTTCTCCTTCTCCCTCCGTCTATGGGCAAATAGCAGGACAGACTGGGTTCTGTAGCCTTGGATGGCAACCGGTCTAGGAGAACAACAACTCTGAATTCAAGACCTGTGGAGGGTCGTTGTGACACGTACTGCACCTTGTCTCTGTATTCGGGCCTTCAAAATGTGTGGTTGGTTCTGCACAAAACCTTCACCACTATAATCAAATCATATGTGCTGGTGTCTGGGCTGTCGGTTCCTTGGAAGTGAGCTGCTCATACGTCGAATACAGGAGAGTCCACCACAATGGTTGGATCTGATGGTTTGTCTAGAGATTGTGTTCTTCATGTGAACAATAACCAAACACTATTTAGAAGACAACCAGGTGAAGCGATGTAATTTTTTTTTTTGGTGGGGGGGGCAGTTTTGAGGACAAACTCTCTAAGAAGAAATAAAAATTGCTGTAACTGCTTTATAGAAGTCAGATCAGACTAAGAATGGAATATTGCTACCATATCTAGATTGGTGATCCCTAGTCCTTAAAGTCCAAACTTGACTTGAGTTCAAAAACGATTATGCGGCCTTATGGGTGAAGAATTTTTTTAAAGCCCTATCCCATTACAACCCGTATCCCACAGACGAAATGTTGTTAGCATCTTACTAAGCTATCGCTATGACTTCGACAAATGTTCTAATGATGTTCCACTAGTTCAGACCTTCACAGCTAGGACTCGACATGTCATGTTGACGGCGTCAAATCATCCTCATTTCCTTCGTATTCATTTGGTAAGGAGTAAGCTTCACTCAGACAGCTTCTTCCCCAAAACTGTTACTTTAGGGAACACACCGGATAGGATGCTTCCCCAACCACTACAATCTAAACCTCTTCATTTCTGAGCCCAACCGATATCTATCCTACATATCCTTATAATACGCACTTCTTACACACCCTTACCCTCCTTGTAATTTATTCACCTATATGGGATACTGTGTTAATCAATTATATGTTCCATCACTTATATTTTTGTTTGCTATTTGTTTGCAAAATAAAAACTAACACATCGAAAACAATGAATATCTCAAGATAGAAATATATCATTAAAATTTACGTGTTGTAATTTTGGCTAATCCTCGTCTCCAAAATGTTATAACCTAGGGAAGGTTGCTGAATAGAATAATAAAAACGAAGTTTGGTAATGAACGATAATACTTAGGACAAGAACAACACATATAAGATTCGCCAGCGGCCCGTAGAAGAAGTAGTCAACTGCTAAAATGAGTCAAGTGAATTCCACAATGAATCTCCAACTGCAGGATATATATCAACCGTTCCACGCGGTTAGATGTGGTACAAGGCCGAATTTAATGTGGGGTATCCGAGCCCGTTGGCTCGGCCAAAAATTCCCCGTAGACCCCGTATAAAACGGGGTCATGTAACTGTTTCCCGAGACGAAACTCTGCCCTTCGACATAGCTTCGTCTGGGGATCCTCTCTGCCCGGAGGCAGAGAGTTTGACCAGCACAGCTGGAGGATTGATCTCCGACTTCAGACCAACATACAGTATTTACTACTGTATTTATGTGGATGTGGACATACCCATTATCATCTGTAGGTATGCTACAACAATAATAAAATAGCGTATACACATCAGCTGGGAATAGCAAATGATGCTTTCTAAAAGCTAAAAAAGTATTAAGACAGGAAAATTTCATCAGAAGTGAAAACAAAGTGTGTAGAATATTTATGTAATATTAATGATCCTATATGGCAGTGAATGTTGGATAAAATAAAAATAAAACAAATAAAAAAATAAAACAAATATGTTTATTTGCCTCTGTCTTCTGGATTTAATTATAAACAAAATTTATATAGATCTACATCTAGTAAAATCTTATTTCTATAAATTCTACTTTTAGTGGTGGCACGTGTTTGGCTTTGTATCCTTGTTTTTAAATTTCTCAAACAGTGAAATTAATAACAACCGGCCTAGATCGAGAAGTCTTACTAAAGACAAACAGTGACACCCGACTTTTTGGCTATAGAATTGGTTTCCCTTATTTAAAATGGATACAGGTTCGATTCCAGTTGGGAGGCACAATTTTTTTTTAGTGAGACATCTGGATCTAGGCGGGTTGATATTAATTTCAGTGTTTAAAAAATAAAAAAAAGATGGATAACAACTCAATCATGTGTACCCACTAAAATAATGTTTATAGAGTTAAAAAATAATGTCAAATTAAAAAAATGACTGAAGTAAAACTTGACACGTTTCAATCAAGATATGAATATTTTTAATGTTATAAACTGAAAATATCTCGATATATTAATGTTTAGTTAATATCAATTTTATTGTCAAAACATTGATTTACATCAGTGGTTCTCAACCTTTTTTTACCCATGGACCCCTTTCCCCTTCTTTTTATCTTGGTGGACCTCTTCATAGCTATTGGACATAAGAACAATTTTCTATTCTTCACTAATATAAATTTTAAGGTTTTAATTATCAAAGAAATAGTATACGATTAAGCTTTATTTTTAAATGAAAACTAATTTAATACAAATAAAATATTCTACTATAATTATAATAATAATTATTATTACTATTTTTAATTAACACAACAATTGAGTTTTGCCTGTGGACCCCCGGAAATATTACATGGACCCCTAGGGTCCATGTAGACCCCGGTTTAGAACCACTGATTTACATCATAAATTCTCACCTTGTGTATACACTGAAATAAGTAACAATAATAACTAATACCTGTGCCAGGCTACTTACTTATTGATCCAACCTATGCATTAATATTTCTGGATAAATGTTGGGGATTAATGCATAGACTGGTTTATAAAAGATGGGTGTGATTTGCTGGATTCAGCCTGGGGTCAGTGTTCCAAATTCAAACGCGCGTAAAAGAAGCAGGTGTATAAATGTTGATTTTCAAGGTAGGCCGTCCCTGTGTACTTGGTGAATGAGTAATACACAATCTTCCTTCGTAAATTTTCTTTCCTCGCAATTTGAACTGATGCTGTACTAAAAGGAAATTATTAAATGCCCCCCCCCCGCAAATAAACGACACTAATTTTGTTTTTTTTTTTTATTTATTCCAAAATGTTTTCATGATCATGCTGTTAAACAGGCAACATCATTCTGTTGGTTTCCATTGAAATATGGATTAACTTCACCGATGTAACCGGCTTTCCGATCATTCTTTACGCTTTAAAATTGTCAGAAAAACAAATTACCGTATATGTCGACGTAAAAGACGACCTTTTATCTTTAAAAGTCTCCTCCCTCCAAAAAATATTAAGGAGCCGTCTTATACTCCAGGTATAAAATGTGAACTTTAATTCCTGTGGTTTATGGTAAGTTGTTAGCATGGGAGATCGTTTTATCATTACCGGGTAACGGTAAATGTAACGGCTGGATTATGGTAGGAGTTAATTGACAATATTTCGCTTCCTTTATTCGATAATATTGAACAAAAACACAACTGGATGTGTGTCTCAACAAGCCGTTTAAAGATCGCATTCGAGAACAGTGGAACGAGAGGATGTCTAGGGCGGAAACGTCATTCAGGTTACCGGATTAGGCTACCGTAAGCACACACCCACTCGAGGTATTGGAGATAATGGAAGTTAATTGACAATATCTTCCCATCGATTTTTCATTAGAGTTTGAGTGAAAAGAAAGTATATGCTTACTTAATTTAATAAATTCAATACATTTTAAAATACGATTTGGGAGGGGTCGTCTTGTACGGCGAATATAGCCCGAAACCTACATTTTAACTTGAAAATTCGGGGGCCGTCTTATACGCCCAGTCGTCTTATACGCCAAGTCGCCTTGTACGACAGCATATACAGTACTTTATTTCCTGTTATATAACATAAACAGGCCTTTAATACGCATCTATAATTTGATAATTTTTTGTAAAATTGTTTTATATATTTTAAAATTATTTTGGTTTGTAATCATAATTTAAAGATTCAGAACGATCGGAGAACTCATATGTAACACATTGGTATTGCTCTAGTGCACTTTAAAAGTCAATAAAACTCTGTGCGTGTGTGTGGGGTTGGGCAGTAAGTAATACCTCCTATATTATCAAACTGAATGGTCGATGTCAGTTGTATAGCTGTAGACGTTGAACGTTCCAGCCAATAAGCCGTGTCTTTTTTCTTCTTTTACCTTGATAGTGGTCTGGCAAAATGTCGTCAGACATGAAAGTGTGGACAAAGTAGAGTTTTGACATTGAATTCATAGATGTGAAAAAAATGAATCCATTACACTTGCAGAACATCTACGGAGACCATACAGTATAAATGAGCACAGTTACGTGTTTAAACAGTGGTAACGGCGATTTCCTTCTAATCCTGATATTCTATCACAGTGGAAAAATATCAATGTAAATTATTTGTAAATAAAAGACAAGGCGTAAATTTCGATCGAATGGAAAAATATATTTGATGCAACCAATAATTTTATGTTACTTTGTAAGCAGCCGTAATTTTATGTTACTTTGTTTCACAACTAGGACGATATTGAAAAATGTCAACGTCTAAATCATGCAGCTGAACAAAAAAGACAGAAAAGGAACCTTTTTTCATCAAGAACATTGCACTTGTTAAAAGTTGTTAAGAATGAAGAATTGAATTTTATGTGGAAAAGGTTAACAGGCCAAAAAAACAAAAACAAAAAAAAAAACAGAAAAAGACAACGTATCAAAAGAACCTCTTTCAATTGACATTGTTATTACCGTATACAACCTCGGTGATTTTTATGGTTCCACAAACCATTTCTAGAATTTAAATAAAATCATAATATCTAAATAAATCAAATAGCGAACTGAAATATGCCACTTCGAAAATTAGAAACAGAGGTAATCTGGGCGATCATGGTTAATTACAACGCAACAAATGTATAAATTCAGTTTCATATGTTATGCTTTTTTAAAATTCTAAAAAATAACATTCTAAAAACCATAAGAATTACTGTGGGATGTATTTTTTGAAAAAAAAAAACAAACAAAATCAAAACTTTTATTTATATACACATATGCTTAATTGCAGTTTAATAAACTTGTAAATAAACAAATAGTGTTTAACATTTTTGCTGTCAATTCTCCATAAAAAGTTTTATAAATTCAATTACACGTTATTATTTTATTAAAATTCTAATAATAAGTTATAACTCTTTAAAAGAATAAAAATACCGAGAGAATATACAGTAACAGCGATTTGAAGAGAAAAAACCGTCTTTTTGACAAGTTTTTTGTTTTGTTTTTTTTTGTTTTGTTTTGGTTTCATGTTTTTTGCTTAGTCGTAAAATAAACTTTATCTTTTCTTCACCAAGAAAGGTACAAACTTTTATTTAAAATATTTTCTTCATCCTGTACAAGGCCCAAGAACCACTCGAGGTAGAGTGTTACAGAGTAAGTTGTAAGGGACACGATATAAATAAGATAAAATGCAATGGAAAAATTAAACCTTATAAAAAAAATAAAGTTTCAGTTTCTTTACATTAAATGTATAAATCATTCAATTCACATTAAATAATTCTAAACTCGTTGACCTACGCTATCCAAAGTTTAAATAATTATATAACTGCATTGTAGTATTGTATTTTTATATACATATCAATATCAATATATATATATATACCTGAATATATCACCTGAACATTGTGTTTAATCATTAAAAAAGACCTTCACCTCTTGGTGTTGAGTTCAGTGTCCACTTTTATATTTACACACGTTCTATCACTGGTATTGAACACTTTAAAATATAAATATAACATACATTTATTTAAAAGTATATTTTATCATACACACGCACACTCACACACACACAAACATACATACATATATATATATATATATATATATATATATATATATATATATATGGATAATTAAAATCTCCGTCTTCTTCTTATCATTACAATGCTCTGTAGTCTAGATTGAGCTCTCCCTGGATTTATATCCTCCTCGGGATTATCCCTTCCAATCACTAACTGTAAAACATATAATGATAGATAGATAGATAGATAGATAGATAGATAGATAGATAATTGTCTATTTGGGCAGCAAAATCAATTTTATACAAGTTTCATTAAAACGACTGACAAGTTATTGTGTTTAAGTTTTTTTATATAATTTTTCTTGTTTTCTTATAATTTTCTTCTTTTCTGGACATAATTTATGTAGAAATTGTCCAAATGTTTTGTATGTCCAAGTGCTTCTGGCTATACTTTTAGCCATTTTCAAGAATGAAATTATTTTTACTTTTAACTGCATGTATGATTTTTATGTATGTATCGAGAGTCAGTGTGATATATATATATATATATATATATATATATATATATATATATATATATATATATATATATATATAAAAGATAATGAAAACTTTATGCTACTGTGTTTTATTGTTTATTATCAGTATTTCTTAAGTCTTAAACTAAAAAGTAAAGTTGCTAACAACTGATCCTTTGCCTTGTCTCCTTATTGAATAGAAATTGTTACAATAAAACGAAATAATTTTCAATTCATGCATTTATTTAAATATACTTTTGTTGCAAATTTTACTGTTGTATGCAGTCAATCGTAATTTAAAACTCCCCTTAACATAAACATATCGTCACATTTGTACACTATCACGAAAAGTGTTCACAAATGACAATTCACCCATTTAGGTGTCGTGGACGCATTTTATATAGAATCACTTTGTGAGAATATGAAGTGCGATAGTGCAAACTTTGTACAAATCTAACGAGTAACATTTAATAGAGAGAATCTTTGACTCTTTATTCAATGGTCAGTTTAGTTAGTTCATGAGTTAGTTCCTTGAGTGGCAGCTAAAAAAATTAGACTTGACTTTGTCCGAGTTAATCAAAACTTAAAAAAAAATAGTCCACAGACAAACATTACTTGTACTCGTTCCTTTATGCAAGTGCATACGAATCATTTCAAACGAAAACAACAGCATCAACGTTAATGTAGTCGTCACCGTATTTGGTGTCCTTGACAGCCAGCAGGCAACTCTTCTATCTTTCTCTTACTCTTTCTCTCTCCTTAACTTATCTATCTATTTATCTATCTATCTTCTCTTTCTTTCCTGGTGTTGTATTTTGAAATCTTTTCATGACCCGATTCCCTTTGCTTATCCCACCCACAACTACCTCTTCTAACGCCTTATCTAAACACTAAGCACCAAATTTCAACACACTCTGAATGTACGAATAGGCACGTATATCACCATCAACATTAATGCCTGAATAAAAAATTAAAAGTATTCTCCAAAACATTTTAACACACATGGCGTTCTTTCTTAAGTGCCAAATCATAGTGCAACTCATGTTCATAAGTGGAAACTTATCTCAAATCTCAACTGTCGGTGGGTGAAACTTTTTTTAGTCTCGGCTTGGATTTAGGAAGTTCGCTACTGAAATCGGCTTAAGAAATTCAAAGAAAAAAGCATAGATTAAGAACAGGATTAATTTGATTAGAAGAATTAATCCTCTTTATCGTGGTATATATATTTTTTTTACTAAGGTCTTATTACAATTAATATATAATTTGGCAGATCTTCAGATCTATTATTTCCCACCTCATTAACAAGGGTGTACCAAAATACGCTTTAATCTTTGAATTAATTATCGGTGTTAAAACGATTTTAATAAAACAAAAAACATATCGGAAAGATGAATTCAGAAACAAAAATATGACATGAAACAAAATAAACATGAGACTAATTTATTTAATTATTTAGAAATGAAGTAAATATTGTTATACTGACTTACTTTGTCATTAAAGTACTTTTTATGATAATGAAAGTAAAAAAAAGTAGATGTAGAAAAAGTAATTTTTAAAATGCGCGGTCAGGGATACGGTTAAGCTTTCATACATCTCGTTTACAGTATCTAAAAATATCAGATTAAAATTGTCGACTTTAATTATGGCATTAACTTTATATAAGAAAGCTCTTAATGATTTTTCCATAAATTTTGTCGAAGAAAATATCACGTTTAATCCTATTTTATGTTTATTTTAACGATAAACTAAGCTAAAATTCAGCATACTTTTTAAATACCTTTTAGAAAGAAAAACATAGATTATTCATAAATAATCAAATTGTATCATTGATATATATATATATATATATATATATATATATATATATATATATAATATCATAGATACAAATATTAAATTCACTTTATGTAACAAAAAATAACATTTTTATTTTAAATAAATTTCGCAATGTAAAAACAGAATCGAAGAAAAAGTCTTCAGATAAAAGTCAGTTAAAAACGAAGCATAAAACATTAAAACTAACCTTATTACGGGAGACATTCTAACATTTGTAATAAGAAAGACTACAAAAAAAATCAGAATAATAAATTATTTTTTTTTAAATCACGTAAAATTAAAGTATTATATTTTGGGTATAAGAAACATGGTAAAAATTCAACATACTTTCTTTTTTTTTTTCATTTGTTAGAAACAGAAATACTGATTGCACAAAAATTAAGTTGATTATTAGTGTATTTGCTTTTATGAATAAAAAAAATCTTAGAAAAGAGTATTAAATTAACTTAAAGTGAAAAATATTGAATTAATTTCCAAGTAATAACACCTAGATTACATTTTTTTAGTACATTTCGCACAAAAAATGTTAGTTTTTTTTTGCAATGAAAACATGAAATATAGCAAGTCCGAAGGAAATGAAATAAATAAGTCTTATATGCACTTCAATTAAACAAGATAAAGTTATTCCAAAAGTAAAAAACAAAAATTTCTTAAGCCAACTACAGCAACGAACTATCGCAAACCCAAATCGAAAATAAAAATGGCAAAATTTTTAGTTTCGATTTAGGTTTGCAGTAGCCTATTGCAAATCTCGCAAAGGACGAGATTTGAAATAGGTCTCCTGTACTGGGTGAGAATTACACTATGATTTGGTCTATAAGTAAAGAACGCTATGGATATACAAGATCATAACTCCTAAAGAAAATAGCAACTCTGCCTGCATATATACAGGGTGCGATGTGTAAATTGTCGCCATTTTATATTTCTAATTTCGCTCATGTGTGTTGTTTGTTTTTTATTTTGTCATCCGCACAGTATATTAAGGTCAGCTGGGCACCGTCTTTGAGAAAGAGAGCACCATGCCACAATTTACTCCGCCAGAAATTTGGAAACGGCATGCTGTACTACTTGGCATTCGCACTGGAAGCATCAATACGAACATTTCAGAGTATTTGGGTGTTAATCTGAGGACAGTGCAGAGGATTCGGAAAGAGTTGGAGGAGTCTAATGGTGATTATGAAAGTACTCACTCTGATCGTTCTAATGATAAAAGGACTCCCGAATATGTTGGTGAGGGCCTCAAACTCAACACAGAAGCCTACATCAAGCGACTTGAGGAGATAGTACTGTCCTGAGTTAAGAGGGTGGCTACTGAAAGACCCCATATCTAGCAACAGGACTCTGCACCATGCCACACAAGCAGGAGCACCCAGTCGTGGCTGTCAGACAATTTCTGCAATTACATCACCCCTTACATCTGGCCACCTAACTCCCCAGACTGTTACCCACATGATTATTATGTGTGGGAAGCAGTTGAGCGAGAGACCAAAAAAACTCCTTGTAACATCAAAAATGAACTGGAGGTAAGTATTATGGTAGCATTCACCAACTTAAACAAGGAGACCGTCCACAAGTGTTATTCCGAAGTCGTCTGGAGGCCATGGGTGAAGCTAATGGCGATTTTATTGAATAAAGTTACTGATTAGTATTTCAAGATATTTTTCTGTAATTTTGGTAAATATACCTGTTAAAATGAAACGTCAATGTTATTTTCAATTTTGTGTAATTTAGACGATATTTTATCCATCACACTCTTTATATATATATATATATATATATATATATATATATATATACAGTATATATACAAAAGGTAAATGAACCCCTAAGATAATAATTTAAATAATTGTCTCATTTTTCCAGATATCCAACAAATCTTAATTAAACTAGATATTCATTAAGAAAAAACCTTTATTAACTGAATGAAAAAACTTTCAATGATTTTTATCACGCTATAATAACAATATTAATTAAAAATTAAGATGTGCAAAAATAAGTGAACCCTTACATTTAATATTTTGTGACTGCTCTTTTTGAGGTTATAATGTCAGCCAGCCTTTTTCTATAATTTGAAGACGTTTTTTTTCAGTTGAGAGCGCCGATTTTTGACCATTCTTCTTGGCAAAACTCCTACAATGGCTCGATTTTTACCTGGGTTACATTTTTCGGTTCATTATAAAGTTAAATGAGATTAAAAACAACAGAAATTTGAATGTGAAAAAAATCTACCCTAGTGAAAATAAATTCTAATGGCACGCGCGCGCGCGCGTGTGTGTGTGTGTGTGTGTGTGTGCGCGCGTTTTCTGTTTCCTATCTTACTCACTATTCCGATAGGTCCAACGAAATAAATCTAGTAACTGCTCTCAAAAATTGTCTCCAATCAGTAGTTAACTGGGAAATGGCTTATAAATTTTAACGCCTCAAAATCAAAACTGACCATAGAACCTTTTCTATCTGTCATCAACATGGCTGATGCTAACCTCCAGGAGAGCAATGTTTAGTGCCCTCATCATTGACTTATGCTTGCTAATTTTTGCGCCTTTTTGGGCTCACGTTTTCCAATGATATGAAGTGAAGTGATTATATTGAATTAAACGTACGTTGGTTCACTCGTCTCATATCAGAGAATTTTTCTCGCCAGAATTCATCTTATTGCTTATTATACTGCTGCTATATTTGATTGTTGCTCCTGCTATATATCTCGAGATTCTTGACAAAATCTAAATAAGGATCAGTAATGTAATCGTTCCTAACCTGGCATCTCAAGTCATTTTTCCCACAACCATGACGTGGATTCCCTGTCTTTTCTAGAAATATTTACAATGAAATTGTTCTTTCCTCCTTGGCGCCTTGGCAATTAGGTTTCACGGTTTTACTGTTGAACTATGCAGACGTAACTGTAAATTCTATTGTTACATAATAATTTAGCAGACTATTATTTTTAGGGGAAGAGTGTATCTCTGCTCTAATTTTCCCGGGTTGACCTTAGGGATCAGATACAAGGCAAAATAAGGAAGTCGATTTTGATTGGCTAAACGGGCGTGGAGATGATAAAAATATAGAAAGGTTTTTTGAAAGAGTTGGTTCTTAGACGTCAAGCAATGTAGACACGTTGTCTTTAGTGTCTGGAAACTGCTCGCTAGTGGAGGGGGAGAATGGCCCCACTGGCTAGTTAGAAGATGTATATATCGACTAGCTAAGTTAAAATTCCCTCTGTTGAAGTTCATTCATTTCTGAACCCAAACCGGCTAGCAATCACCGACCGAAAGAAGATGAGAGAGAGAGAGAAGATACAACATGTGTGTGAATCGATGTCGTCGGCCAAGATCACCCCACCGGGGCAGGGTGCTATGCAACACTATTCTAATAGTTTATTTTCTCGTACTTTCTCCTGTGAAACTCCATGTTCCTAAGAACTAGATTCCAATTTTCTTTTTATCTGTCTTCCTTAATTCAGTTCTTTTATTGTCCTTTATCCTCATAAAAGGCTTTTCGATCTCTTTCACTCCCAGTAACCCTGAGTGGCTTTACTGTCTTGCTGGGGGTGAACGATTTAAAAATATGTGGGGGTTTGCACTGCATGTGCGAGTTGTCGCAATTTGGTCAGACAAAAATATAGGGAAGAATACATCGGTAAATAAAAGAATATCTTTTGGGATTTCTACTTCATAATTTTAAATCTAGGCATTGAATTCATTTTTCTATTGGTTATAATGTTAATTGGAGTAAAAAATAAAAATAAAAAGTAGAGCTGAATAAATATTCTTGAATGAAAAAGTTCTAATGGCTTGTGTGTGTGTGTGTGTGTGTGTGTGAGAGAGAGAGAGAGAGAGAGCAGACAGAAAGGGTGACAGAGAGAGGGAAAGAGAGAAAGTTGTATCAATTCGACCAGAAAAGAAATCGGGAATGAATGACTGAGACAAACTATATGATGTTACTTATAGAAAACGATAAACGGTTAAAGTGACAGAGAGCGAGAGAGCAATAGAGAAAGTGACTGATACACTAACACATAGGCCTATACACAAACACATCAAAAGAAAGCTAAAGATTTTGAACTAGATTTACAATACTATGCGTTTATGTGTAATAATTAATTGTGTATAATTTAGCCTGATTTTTGAAGATTTTGAAGAAAAAAAAAAAATTATTATAAAATTAATCTTTACTGTCAAAATATTCACAACTTCCCATAAGGAGAGATTTAGTTAAATGCTATAAATACTTCGGTGCGAGCCCGAATAAAATATATATATATATATATATATATATATATATATATATATATATATATATATATATATATATATATATATATATATATATATATATATATATATATATATATATATATATATATGGCTCTTGAGGAACCGTTCTGAGGTAATCTGAATACTTGGATGAGTATCGCTGCAGAACTGAGTGAGTAGCGCACTATATCGAGTCTAGTTTGTGTCTTCTTCGTCCCGTGGTACAGTTGGTATGACGTTTGCGTTGTATCGAAACGATCCGGGTTCGATTCTCGGTAGTGGATGCACACTGCTGATGAGTCCCACGACCGTCCAGTGCTTTCTGCATTGTGTTGAGGATTCTTCTAGACTCGTTACTATAAGCCTAAATCCCCCAAATTAATTAATATATATATATATATATATATATATATATATATATATATAATTGTTGCATGCCTGCACAAATAAACTTCCCTTTCTACGACCATAATGGCAATATCTACAAAAATAACGGTGTTAGTATGGAAAATCCACTCAGTCTGTGCTTCTCTAGCTACCATATGTTCCACGTAGAAAACAAGATATTACAAAAAAATTACTAAACCCAAAATGATAGTAGATGATATTTTTATTTTAGCTGAAAACAAAAAGGAAATTGATAATCTCAAAGCCACATCTGAAAAGTTAACTTTACCTATGATCTTAGTATAAAGAACTCCCATTCTTAGACGTTCGTCTAAAAATAGGAGTTCTTTTTACTAAGTTCCCGTAGAAGTCACTAGTAACACATTCACTACTTCGCTGTACAAAAAC
Source organism: Acanthosepion pharaonis (assembly GCA_903632075.3). Classification (NCBI taxonomy): domain Eukaryota; kingdom Metazoa; phylum Mollusca; class Cephalopoda; order Sepiida; family Sepiidae; genus Acanthosepion; species Acanthosepion pharaonis. Next base: position 2,724,525 of record CAHIKZ030002998.1, on the reverse strand, counting down.
CCCACTAGCAGAAACTCTTGCCACCTTAACTTTAAAACTGAATGCCCACTTAGATATAAAATAGTAGTTATTAAAAAAATTCCTCAAGAGACAACACAAGAATTCATTCTCTTGTCCCCTCTTCCTTAAAGACTCAATAATGTGAAACAGACGCTGGTTTTCCTAACTACCTCATCAACCACCAGATTAGACTATTTTTTTTCTAAAGCAACTAATAGCAATACTGAACATACAGATAAAAGCAATAACATTAACATGTTCTAAAAAAAAAAGCCAAATACACGTTGATTTAAGCAAGATGAATTTTCTCTTAGAAACATTATAAAGAAATACACATCTCCAGTCGAACTGAACAAGCTGTTTTAATTTTTTTATAGCAGATAATTAATTAAATTTTCTTGTTCTGGTCGACTGGAGTTGTGTATTTCTTTATGTTTCTAAAATAAAAACAATCCTTGATAATGGCTAAAAATATAACCGAAAGCGTTCAGATATGCGAAACATTTGGACGATTTTTACACGCTTTATCTTCAGAAAAGAAAACACTTATACGAACCCAAGAAAAATTAAATAAGAAGTTTAACACACTGATATATATATATATATATATATATATATATATATATATATATATATATATATATATATATATATATATATATATATCATAATCTTACAGAGGTCCATATTGACGACTATAAACTTATTGATCTGGATTAAACATCAATTTTTATATAGAGAGAAAAATATCAAGAATATATAGTGTAGACATAGAAATCATCACACGATATGCAGTGATGATTTCTATGTCCACATAAATACAGCAACTTTTAAACAACATAATTGTATCCAGCTCATGGAAGCCAGAAAAGAACAGTCGCTGAAAAAGAAAAAGAAGGAAAAGAAAGAATATCTGTGGGCTCGGGAGGAGGGTATTATGCCTCAACTTATAATTTTCTCCTAAAATTGATACTGTTTCACAATGGGACAGGAAGCTCAAAGCGGATGACGAAAACAGGAAAAGTTTGATTTTTTTAAAAAAAAAAAAAAAAAAAAATGAGCAAGACGTTTTCGAAATTGGCGTCGGGCCACCTGGGACGAAAGAACCGTACCATACGGAATCACCTGATAATTTCTTGCACCATTTTCTACATCACGAGACGCTTCCAAACAGCTGATCGTATCATCGAAATCGTACGAGAGATGTTTTTGTTTCTGAACGGTTCAAAGACAATCCTTGTTCTGAATGACTTCATGATATTATGGTGTGATTGCGAAAAAAAAGTTTAACATCCATGAGTCAATGTTGAATAGTTTTCTCATGCGGGAAAATCTTGCTGGAAGTAAAAATAGCGGATTTGTAAAAGAAAATAAGACTGAAAAAACGACAAGTGAATATTTTAAACCTTTTGAAATTCTGCTCTGAAGTATTTTCATTAATCTAGAGATTATCCTTTTATTTAACTACTAGCCCAGAAATCGTCCTTCGGGCGGATTCTAAGCTACCTTCTGCGGAGGGCTTTTGGGCCTTCAACCTTTTACCTCCAGCGTCCTATATACGTAAAAGTTATAAGAATTTAAAAATAATAGAATTATTTTATCTTTATTCGCTACCTTAATTCGGCATAATTTTTCTTCGTATGCGCAAGCGATCTCTGTAGTTTGTTTACATTTATTTATCGCGCAATTTTTATTTTCTTTTAAAATCATCATTCTTTATGATCCCTTCACATAAAGTCACTCTTAAAAGGCATTAGGGAGCCCGAACTATGTAATATTTCGAATACGTCATAGTATGCGTACTAGAAAAAAGAAAAAAAAACATATGAGCAATGTACCGTGCCCTGATTAAATTTTAATTACGGTTTAATTAGACGATATCAACTGAGACGTAAAGCGAAATTAAAGTTAAACTTTTAATAAAGAATTTGTTCAAGCCTTTTACTGTTTTCACTCTGTTCGATATTTAAATTTAACTTTAAATGAGTTATCTATTTAATTTTTAATCGTTTATAACTACAGTAATTACTACCTGTTACTTTTTTACTATTGTTTATGATTCGCCGAGATCGAAAAATGGACGGACGGACACTCGTACACTGCGCTTTATTTATATAGATTCGTCTTTTGGTTGCCTTTTTGAACAGCATTTTTAGCGGATCTTTACTCGGGCCATCAAATTCAATTTCATAAATTCAGTATTTAAAAGGTATGAAATACGTGTCACTGAAATAAATACGATAAAATATTGTAATAAAAATTTAAAAAAAATGAAAATCTGGCTCTTTTCAGTAGCTTGCGAGATCAACAAACTAACCTTTATATAAATGCGAGTTTATTTTTCTCTTATACTGCCATGACAAAAGTAATCAGACGACATTATATATAATAAAGCGAAATCTTAGCGAATCATAAACAACGTGAAGTAATAGGAAGTAACTTCTATAGTTAAAAACGATTACAAATTAAATAACTCATTTAAAGTTAAGTTTAATTATCGAATAGAGTGAAAGGTTTAAAAAAACAATTCTTTATTAAAGGTTTAACTTTAATTTCTCTTTTCTTGAAACTGTAATTAAACTGTAATTAAAATTTAAGCGGGACACGACACGATACGTTGCTCGTATGTTTTTTTTTTCTTTTTCGAGCAAGTATAATGTGATGTATTCAAAATATTATATAGTTTGGTTTCCCTTTTGTCTTTTAAGAATGACTTTATATGAAGGGATCATAAATAATGGTGATTTTAAAAGAAAATAAAAATCGCGCGCAAAATAAATGTAAACAAACTACGGAGATTTGTTGCGAATACGAAGAAAGATTATTCCGAATTAAGATGTCGAATAAAGATAAAATAATTTTATTATTTCTAAATTCTTATAACTTTTACGTACATAGGCCGCTTAAGGTAAATGACCGAAGGCCCAAAAGCCTCCCACAGGAGTTAGCCTAAAGTTCACCCGAAGTTTTCAAATAAAAACTTTGTTCAGTATTTTAAACTTTCGTGGATATTATATGAAGCAGATTTAAATTTGATTTAATTGCCATTAACAGATTTTTTTTATTTACTTATTAGTCTTTAAGGCATTGCATGTATCAGATCTGTCATCTTCTGTTTTTGGGATAGCTCTTTCGAGGCTTAATTAAAAACATAAAACAATACTGCGTAGTTTTTTGGACATTTTCCTTATTTCATTATTAAAATTGACCCAGCTCTAATAGGATTGAGCTCGACGAGCGTATTTGTTTTTTTCCAATATTTGTCATTGGATATCGGGATCTTTCCGACAAAATGTTGCCCCACATTTTCAATCTTTACTGTGAATGCAATTCATAGACTGGTTTTGACGCATACTTTCACGTCTATTGTCTTGTAAGGAAGATCTTCTTTTCGATTTTGAATCTCTTCACAGAATACTTCTTTTTTTTTCTGATACCTGAAGTAGACTTGAGTGAGATACAATAATTTTCTTTTCCGATATGAAATCCTACCATCAAGACACGGCTTAGATGAAATAATGCGATAAAATACCTAGTTTAGAGGCATTTTGGTTTGATTCATTCTACTCTCGGATTTTAAGTGTCAAGTCCGAATAATAATATGCAGATTCTGAGATAAATATCCAGAAATAATTGACCATCCTGTACGGTGCTGGCACCGACTGAATATAAAACGTGACATGTTAGAGTGGGCCAATATCTACACTGGATAATCTGTAACATTTACGGAAAGGAAACTGCAAGAAATTGGTATGAACACCAAACAGACCTGCTTACGGAGATAGGGCCTGTAACAATTTTATGGGACTTGACAATACACACAGACAGAATAATCAAATCTAGAATTGCCCAGATATCGGGATTAGAGACCGCAAAGACGAAATGTACCTCCTTATTGACATGACAGCCCCTGCAAACTGCATTGTATCTTTGAATACCTTCGAAAACTATCAAAATACAAGGAACCTTGAAATCGAAATCTCAAAGATGTGGTACATGAGAACATCAACAATACCAGTTGTAGTTGGAGCCCTCGGATTGATTGGAAAAGATTCCAATAGACTCATTGAAGGGATTCCTGGTAGCCCATGTCTTAAAGAAATGCGAAAAATTGTTCTTACGTGTACAGCTCACACCTTACAAAGGGTTTTATCTATGTAAAAATATGTGTATTTTCTTTTCAAAATTGCTCGGTGGAAAATGTCACGATGCTGTTTCTGAACTTAGGTTTCTGGTCGAGACCCAGAAAGAAACGAGTACGCACCAAAAATCAAAGGAAATAAAATAATAATAATAGATACAAAGTAAACAAAAAAGTATTAAATCACCTACTCTACATACATGATCTCAAACTCTTTGCCAAAGACGACAATGACTTAAAGGGTCTCCTGAATAATGTAAATGTTTCAGTGACGATATAGGTATGGATCTCGGATTGTCAAACCGGGTAACCTTCAGGGAATTTTGAACTCAAACCTTTATTTAATCTATGGGAGTAGATTGTTTTCATTCTGTTGTTGATGTCTCGGGATGTCTTGACTTTAGCACTGTTCAGTTATTGTTAGTCCTGTTGAGACTGAGTTTTTACTAATTACCTAAGAGATTGAACTTAAATTTCTCTATGTTGACCATGCCCAGGGATATCTCGACTAGTTCTTATTTAGCATTGCTCAGATCTACCTGTTTTTCAGCGATTCGAAGTTTGAACTTCTCTGAGTATGGACTGAACTCATAATTGCTACATCACCAAATTCACAAACCAACGCCTCCTAGATTAAAGCGATACTTTGTGAGATCGTAGAATTGTCATTAATTTGATGTAAGTAAAAATTTTAAGATATATTAATACGTGTAATATGAGTATTTCAATTTAAAATAGTAATGAAAAAATTTATAATAAATTGTTTTGTAGACGACGGGATTTATTATGTAAGCAAATCGAGAGAAACTTGCATTGTCGTACCCGATAGCTTTTAAAGGGTGTTTCATTAAGACGGATCAAAGTCAGCAGTAAATAAATCAGTGTTATTGTGAAAATTTATTTATTTCTCTATTGGATCATGTTATTTAAGTCATGGCAATTATGTGTGAAAAATAACATCGCCCAAATGTCCGCCTAGGCTTCAGCTGCACACCTCCACTCGATGGTCAAAATTTTTGATGACGTCTCTGCATAGTTGCTCCTCGATCTCACCAATATGCCTTATTATCTCATCCTTCAGTTGTTGAATTGTTGTTGGCTTGTTGACATAGACCTTACTTTTGAGATGAACCCCAAAGGAAGAAATTTAAAGTCATCAAGTCGCATGATCGGGATGGCCAATTGACTTCGCTGTTTCAATAAATGATGGGACCTGGGAACTTCTCATTGCTTTTCTGTTTTAACGTCCAGTTTCGTAAATGGCTTCGATAACTTTAACACTTTGAAATTGCCAAAGACTTAAGTTGTTAAATCTGAAAGAAAAAGAAAAAAAATTATTAAACGCTTAAACTTAATTCACATTTAAAATCGGTCTAAGTCATTGGAACACCGTTTAGAATTCGAAATCCGAAAGATATAGGCGACTGAAACACACATTTGATTCATACAATATCCCATCTACCTGAATAGATTATTTTTATTTCGCATCTTAATATGGATTCCATGAGATTCTAGAATCTTCACCAGTTTCGCATTTGCTGGTTTTGTTAACATTTCTTTTGTCTCGACTTTAACCTTTCTTACAATCATTTTTATTACTTTCTAGATATCTAGCCTCCAAATTTGCATTCCAAAATGTATTTCTTTTAATAACGAACCACAAATTTACTTTTGGATTAAAATCTGGAGAGATTGGAGGCCATTCGGTTAATTTAGTGTCTTTCAAGTCGTTTTTGAAAAGATGGGCAATGGTCATCTTTCCAGAATATGAAAAAGCATTGTCACGCATTAATATAAACTTTAGCTTAAAGTTTCTTGATTTTGACCTAAAGCGTCTTGTCGAAGAATCTAAACACTTCTCTATATTTATCTTGATACCATCATCAATTTTGTAAGCACTGAAATTTTTACTGTTTACAATACGAGCATAAAACATCATTCAATTTACCTGCTGTTCTCTTTTAAGCCCTGCTAATTGACTATTTCCATAAAGATCTCAAACCCTAGCGAAATCATCCATCCAATGTAGCTCTACATTCATTACTACAAATTACAGTTTAATAATCAGTTTTCCTTTACCTCATTATCCAAATATCTCTTAGTTATGTTTACTTAAATGTGGGAAATTTGTCGCTTTCATGTCTTCAGACAGTTTCTTAATCTAGGTTTTTTTCTCTCTGTTTATATTCTCAAAACCAGATTCTTCAAATACTTTTTGTTGGTTAATCTATTCACTTGTTTATCACCCTTTTATTTTTTCCTTTTCACAACATTATTACATTTCCTGTCTATCTCACCAATGCTTTTAATGTCTTTGATTTTTCTGTGGTCTCTATTCATACTTTTTCGTAAATTTCAATGTTGTGTTTCTATCACTCAACAACTGTATCTTGTTTTTCTTACGAGGTTATATTTTTCTTAGGACCCATAATAATAATAATAATAATAATAATAATAATAATAATATATATATATATATATATATATATATATATATATATATATATATATATATATATATATATGAAATTTGAAAAAGTAAATATCAGGAATTATACTATTATATATATTTATTTACAATCTGATAAACAATCACCAATCTGCAAATAACTTCCGGTAAATTACTTCCGGTAAAATTAACCGGATATGTCGAAATATTTTGGGAGCTGAGAAACGGAAAAATTCAGCTAATTCAACTCCTAGGGCAAACTTTGCACTAAACTAGAAACAGAGAAAGGTTTTGTTTATTCAGCCTTAAAAATCTGCAGTAGCTACAAAAAATGTTCTGAATTTGTCTTTAATTCTTAACTAAACTTTCATATCTAACATACTCGTACACGAACGCAGATAGATAGATAGATAGATAGATAGATAGATAGATATGGACAGACTATAGTCCTGGATATGACGATAAAATTCATCCGGCAGCAAGGCCTTCCATCGGGAGATTGGAGGTTTTGAGGAGCGTGGAACTACCTTGCTGTTGTTCCCAGGTCGGGTTAGTAGAAACTTTTGGGGTCCCAGCTACGGACAAATAGTGAACTTCCAAACAAAAACAAAATACTATGAAAGCCTAAAAATACATTTCATTTTTAAATCAAAATGACCAGCAATACATTTAATCTGTAGTTAAAGTCATAAAATTGCGTTAAAAATATTTAGATTTCGGCATTAAATAGCCCATACATGTTGATATGTCGCTAAGCGAAATTAAACAACTACTATGAAAGAACTCTTTCATGACATTAAGCCATAAAATATCCTATAATTTCTTAAGAAATCAATGACATGCATCACTGCCTCTAGTAATTATTATCCACACAAACATGTATATACACAAAAGCTGAGTATCATCTACCATGTGTTCATTTGTGAAAGCAGAATAACATAACATATTTTTATTACGTCAAAGCTCCCAAGAAAATTAAATTTCGGCATTAAATGATCTATAAGGAGTTGATAGGCCGTTAAAGAAACAAATCAAATCAAACCATGAAGAGTGTTTTTCTTGACTTATTTCCTTGAAAAGGATCAACGATATTTGAAAGTAGACGAAAGGCACTTTCTTTCCATCCATCTGCAAACATCTTTGTCTTCGTTAACTTTAATACTCACCATGACACGTGGTTGAAACATTCTAAAGGCACTGATGTTGCCGGTATTCAAATATTAAATTTTTTCATTGCCCAATCTCTTACTCAAATCATAGACTTTCCTACTCGTTTCCTTAGCAAAACCGAGCAACAGGTTTTTCTAATTGATTTATTTCTTACCTCCTCTCCTCGCTCTTGCCGAGCTTCGCAATACTGTCCTTTTTGTAAATCAGACCATTCTATGGTATCTATTGATATTTCGTTCCAATGATTTATTAAGCAGGAACCTCCTGTCCATAAGACCCTTTCCCATTACCAGCATGCTGGCTGCTATTCACTCCGTGATTTTCTTCGTGACGTCCTATGGACTGCCATCTTCAACCTGCCAATTGAAAATTCCACCACTGGGGTTTCTTCTTTGGTTAAAGCCAACATGGACGCTTTTATCCCTTCCCAGAAATACCAGGTGAAACCTCAATCCTCTCCATAGTCCACACCAGCATGTTTGGCCGCTATAGCACACAAGAACCACTATTTTCGGCTATACCAATGTGACATCTCTCGTCACAACAGGTGATTGCATAGCCTCTAACAACTTTGGCTCTCGTGATCACTGGTGGCTCTGTAATAGGATATTAAATAACTTCAAGGTCTCTATCCTTCCTCTTCAGTCAATTTGAGGTGTTATCCTCCTCTGCTGATAAAGCTGAATTCTTTACCTACAAATTCTCCTCAAACTCTACTCTTGACTTATCTGGAGTATCCCTGTGTAGTTTCCCACTTAGAACAGTTGAGTGATATACATATATCCCCATCCGTGGTTTCTGCTATCATCTCTAACATTGACCGCCACAAAGCATGTGGACCCGATGGTATTACTGTAATTAAGAAGTGTGTTCCAGATCTAATTCTTGTTCTCTCTAAACTGTATAATAAATGCCTCGCTGTCTTCTGCTTTTCTGCCTGCTGCAAATCATCGTCTGTTGTTTCAGTTTTTAAGAATTCTAATGAACCGTCCGACCCTCCCAGTTATCGGCCTATTAGTCTTCTACCTCTTTTTGGGAATCTCCTGGATGACCCTAATCAATGCTGAAATGTTTCATCATCTCTCATCACGGGGCCTTTTCTCAGACAAACAATACGGTTTTCGTTTCTCCAGATCAACTGCTGAAGTCCTGACGATAATTGCGGAAAGACTCTATCATGTTCTAGATAAAAAAAAAAATGGTGAAGCCCGGCTGTAGCGTCAGATATCTCGAAAGCCTTTGGCAGGAACTAAGCATACTCCACACGCTGAAAACTTACGGTGTCCCCGGACACATTTTTAAGCTGATCTAGTCTTTCCTATCAAATCGCAAAATGAAAGTTCTCCTGAACGGCCACTCATCTATATCCTATCGTACTAACGTAGGTATCCCTCAGATCTCTATCCGCTGTTTTTAATTTTCATTAACGAACTTTCCGATGACATCAGCTCTCAACTTGGAATCTATGCTAACGAAACAACCATTTACTCCTGCCTTGATAATAAGGCGGATTAGTCAGACAAGATCAAGATTTGAAGCCAATGTCCAAAACGAAATCACGTCCGTCGTTAACTGGGACAAAAGATGGCCTGTTAATTTTAACGCCTCCAAAACTAAATTTCTCTTACATATTTATAAGTATACCATTCGTTTATTCTTAGAATATTGCTACCACATATGGTCCGGTGCCACTGCTATTTACCTTGAGCTCCTTGATAAAAATCCAAAGAATCAGTAATAATATTGGTCCTAAGCGCGGTACTAGACAGGCGTTGGGATCTCATCAATTTACAGTTGAGCTGGCTAGATGTAACCGTAAGTTTAATGCTAACAGTTTCTTTTCTCGCACTCCTAACTTGTGGGACTCTCTTCTAGCTGTATAATTTCTTGCCAACTTTAATCTTCAAAAATTTAAATGCAATGTCAATCGCTATCTACTGTCCTCTTGATTACTTTTTTCTCTTTCTGCGCATTATTAATGTTTCTGCTCTTAATTTTCCCACACCGTGTAACCCCTTGTGTCTTAGTGGCTTTACTGCCTTGCATGGGGTGATACCGATTAAAAAATTAACCTAACACACGATTTCAGCAAGTTCCCTTAAAGTTTCCACCTGATATAAAACAACTGTTAAACCTGTATGTATATATGTATATATGTATATATATATATATATATATATTCAAGTTATATATGTACTTGAATTCAGCTCTAACGTCCATTCTCTACCTATTGAAATATGTGTGTGCGTGTGTAGATAGATAGATAGATAGATAGATAGATAGATAGATAGTGGATGCCTCTCCATTGGCTAATCCCCGTTGCAGACAGGAATTAGCCAACAGACGAGCATCTTCGGATTCAACACTCACAGACCCCACAAATGTGGGTTATACTGCAATTATGCTGAGCGGAACTAAGTAACAGTTTCTGAAAGAAGACCAGCACGCTCACGATGTCTTGTGACTTCGTTCTAGCACAACCACCGACGGGTTCAGTCTACCCAATTTCATTCACAAGGATTGGGTCAACCCATGGTATGCTTTTTCAGACACTTTCCAAAGATGCCGCACGCTGGGATCGCCTCCTCCAGGTCGACCCATGGTCAGTAAGCGAACGTTCTCACCACTCGGCCACACACTCACACACACATAGATAAATACATACATTTGTAAGTAACGGATGTTTTATTCCAGAATTATTTATTATTGCTACAGACGTTACATTTTATTGGCGCATGTCTTTGAGTAGATACTTCTGTTATTTTAAACATTTAAATTAACGTCTGACTGTCCTACTAAAGGAAAGGTGCTTCCCGAACGGATTTTTTTTTTTAAGCATCGAACCTTTCCATCAAGGAAGCCACTTTTTAAAAACACTTTTTGAGCCGAAGTGTGGTGATAATAACAAGAAAGATGAAGATATTGGTCCGAAAGTAAATATTAATTTGACTGTTCTAAAATAACGCGATACCGAGTCAACCCCCCCCCAAATATAGAGTAACAGGAAATAAAGTCGGATTTAAAAATTCTATTAATTGCTTAAAACTTGTTGACCTTTACTTCGGGTACGAAAATAATGTTAGCCAATATAGACTTATATATATATATATATATATATATATATATATATATATATATATATATTATCTAAAAAATAGCTGATACAAAAACGCTAACATCAATTATAGAAAAAATAGTACGAACCAGAAGAAAAACAGGGAAAGAAAAATTATTTGGTATACACCTCTGTTCAACCAAATGGTTAGTATTAAGCTAGGACATAAGTTCCTAGCTTTAATTGAAAAACAATTTCCTACTAATAGCAGTCTTAGCAAGATCTTTAATAAAAACACCTTGAAATTAAGTTACAGTTGCACTGAAAATCTAGAAAGAATCATAAAAAAAAACATAATAATAAAATCCTGAAAAACACGCATGCCAAAACAGTATTAATAAAAATCCTAAACTAAAATTAGACAAAAATAATGAAAAATTATGTGATTGTAAAAACCCTGAAGACTGCCCGTTGGAAAATAAATGCCGCACTAAATCAATGGTATATCAATGAACTATCCCATCCATTGAGAGTCCGAACACTGAAAAGATATACATTGGTTCCACGAAAAATGAATTTAAAATTAGATGGAAACAACACAAAAGCTCCTTCAATAATATTAGAAATAGAAATCAGACATCCCTATCCAAATATTATTGGTATTTAAAAGAAATGAATAAAACACCAAAAGTAAAATGGAAAATAATAAATAGAAAAAGAAATTGTAAAACCTGGGATGACCCATGCCCTTTATGCCTACATGAAAAACTATACATTATTAAGTTTCTAAATAATGAAAATTTATTAAACCATAGACATGAGTTAACGGTTTTTTGCCGACATCAACAAATTTTCGCTTTAAATAATTAGTATAAAAAAATTAAATTTCATAGTCTAATAAAAGGTTTAAAAGCTTAATCCAGTTCTAAGATAGAAAAATCCTTTATGAAATCGTCAAAAAAACAAATTGTAGTTCAGTGCGACACGTTTATGTACGAAACATCCCTTTAGAAAAAAAATTCTTTAGACACTTAACGACGTACGATGGTGCCAACAGCTATCTCTCGCTGTGACGGACCAGACGATGTGCGTATATGAATGCCATCATTCGCTTTGAAATGGATATCCCGGCCCTGCCTCGGCTTGACCTCTTTCCGAATGTGACTGATATGTTGATACAAATTGTTAACTCTTACGCCCCTTATCAAAATGGTCGCTCCAGCCGTTTCCATAGTAATTAATTTTACGAATGAAAATGCTTATAAAGATGCGTAAATTTCAAAATTAGTTATTTATAAATTTTCGCTTGAGAATGAAACAGGGCTTGATACTTTAATTCAATTTAATTTTGATAATTATATTGAGGTTTTTGGCTCTTGTTTTTGAAACATGAGAACTCTTATGCAGTGAAGGAATCATAATTTTTAAAAAATAATTATAATTTATGCTCTACTTCGTTATGGAGCACTGTTTTTTTTTTTAAATAAAAACAAAAATACTAAGGAACTCCGGATTATTTTCCTAACGTATTCTTTCCTATTTTTTATATATTATATATATATATATATATATATATATATATATATATATATATATATATATATATATATATATGTATGTATGTATGTATGTATGTATACTCGACTCTCCCGTCGAATTCGACGTATGAGGGCCAAACAGATCAGTTACTACGAACCGACAGCCAGACACCAGCACATGAGATTTGATTATAGTGTTGAAGGTTTTGTGCAGAAGCATCCACACTTTTTGAAGTGCCGAATACAGAGACCTGGTGCACTACGTGCCACAAGGTCTCCAAAAGGCCCTCCGCAAGTTTTGAATCAGAGTTGTCCTTCTCGTAGACCAGTTGCCATCCAAGGCTATAGACCCCGGTCTGTACTGCTATTTACCCACAGATGGAGGAAGAAGAGGATTCATACCTTTTCAAAGGGTATTAGCACGTAAGGGAAAGTAATGGAATAGATCTGAGTTCGAAGTCCAGTCGAATATATATATAATAAATTGTTGGTTATTGGAATTCATTCCGTATATACCAATTATATACTTGGGTAAATATATATATATATATATATATATATATATATATATATATAATGTCCCAACTATAGATGGGAATTTCTTAAGTAGATAAATGAGCCGTGCTTTGTCATAATGGTTCTCTGTAGTCTAATTGGGAGAACACACTGACTCAAAAACTGGTTTCTCTAATAGGAAAGGGGAATACACGATCATACATTTATCTTCAAACTATTAAAGAAAATATGTTGATCGTGTTTCCATCTTTCCAATTCTTTAATTTTAATATTTTCTTTATTTATTTATTTCCATCTTTCTTAATGAATTTATAAATAGTTATTGATTAAGCTTGATTTATTTTGTCACGAGATCGCCATAGCAGGGCATCGATTGATATTAACTCGATCGAAATATGCCTTCCTTTAATATCAGCATTCGAAAAAAGTGGTCAGAAATGTGATAGAAAGAAAACATCATCTTTCCGTCACTGATTTAAAATGTTTCTTTATGAAAGGGCAAAATATTAACACCATTTAATTTGAAGTCTTCCTTACTTTCGGCAAATGTATCGTTTCATACTTGAACGCCGACTTTATATGAATGTGTTTCGAGGAATAAGTAAACATTCGCACCCGGAGAAAGAAGAAGGGGTTGAAATTAGAAGAGGGATCTTCGTTTTTGGAATTGCTCAAGGAATATTTTTGGTAAAATAGAGACGAACACGTTCCCACGAGTGGACAATCCTAGACGGAAGTAATTTCATTTCATACCAAAGGCTTAACAGAAATCATCAAAGGAATATATATATATGTGTGTGTTTATATATATATATATATATATACGTGTGTGTTTATATATATATATATATATATATATATATGCGTGTGTGTGTATGTGCAAGAACGTATACATATATGTGTGTGTATGCGCGCGCGTGTATACTACAGTTCAAAATTTTGAAACCACCCCCAAAATTAACATGGGATGAACTTAAAAGAAAAGTGTAAAAACAATGAAAAGAAGATGTCTCAGAGTCACTGAATAAAATGGAATCAATTATCAAACTTATACATGGAGAAACTTTTGCAATAAATGCCAAAAATTTATGCTGCTGTAATCAAAACTAAAGAAGGATATTTTGACGAGAGCAAAATTTAATCATAAAATGCTTTCTTTCTTTTTGTCATAATAAAATTTCGAATAAAAAAAATTATATCTCACTTTTTTTTTAACTATGTATAATAATTTTCTCTTATTTAAAGTAAGAAGCAACTGCTTTTGATGCCAATATATATATATATATATATATATATATATATATATATATATATATATGTGTTCGGGCACCAATCCCTCTTTTATACAAGTTTCGTTAAAGACGTCTGACAAGGTACTGAGATTAAGCATTTTATTTAATTTTTCTTGTGTTCGTACAAGTGTTTTTTCTTTTCTGGACACAAAGTGTGTAAAAACTGTCCAAACGTTCCGCATATTCCTGCGCTTTCGGCTATTCTTTTAGCCAATATCAAGGACGATTTTTTTTTAATTTTTAACTGAATATGTGTGTGTTTTTTTATGTATGTCTGAGGTTATAGGAATGTTTTTCTAAGAGAAAATTCGTATAGACAACGTGTATTTGGCTTTGATAGACAATGTTAATATTATTGTTTTTATCTGTATGTTCAGTATTGCTATTAGCTACATTATAAAGCAATAGTTTCATCTGATGGCCGATGAGGTAATTAGCAAAACCATTGTTAACTAGTGTCTGTTTCATATTATTGACCTCTTTAGAAAAAGGGAATGAGAGGATGAATTCTCGTGTGCAATCTCGAGGAACTATTTTATATCTAAGTGAGCATTCACTCTTAAAATTAGGGTGGCAAAAGTTTTTGCTCGTGTTTTTTTTTTTTGTTGTTTTTTTGTTGTTTTTTTTTTGTATAGCGAAATGTGTTGCTACTGAAATCTACGGGAATGTCTAAGAATAGGATGTTATTTTTTCATATGTAAAGTTAAGAACAGAGTTTTTTTTCGAGTGTGGTTTTGAGATTATCAATTTCTTTTTTGTTTTTCACTAAAATAAAAAATATCATCAACATAGTGGACATATATCATGGATTTAGTAATTTTTTAAAATACCTTTGGACATGTAGCAGTTGGAGAAACACGGGTCAAGTGTATTTCCTATACTTATGGAATTAGTTTTAAGTATAGATAGTGCCATTATAGTCGTAGAAAGAGTCTTTACTTGTACAATCATGCAATACTTTTTTGAGGATAATAGGTTTGATGGATAGAGGTGGAATGGGATTATTTTTATACAGAGAGTTAAGGATTATGTCGATGGTTTCATCAACAGGGTCGTTTGTAAATATAATTTCCAACATCGTGTGACGCTAATATACATTGGTTTGATTGTGTAGTTTTTGGTATTTGGCGAAATGCATAAGTGGATGTGATGCTATAACTGGCAGATACATATGAAGTTAAGGAATTTTTACAGCTAGGACAGATTTCAGACATTTTGTGTTCAGAAAATAAAACACTTGTACAAACACAAGAAAAATTAAATAAAAATCTTAATCGCAGTACCTTGTCAGTCGTCTTTAACGAAACTTGTATAAAAGAGGGATTGGTGCCCAAACACACACACACACATATATATATATATATATATATATATATATATATATATATATATATATATATATCAGGCAATCTGAAGAAACCTTACCGGTTAAATCATAGTATCATGAGGTGTCAGCATTCCTTGACTTTAATATATATATGTGGGGGGGGTATATGTGTCTGTGTTTGTGTACACTGAGTGTGCATATATATATATATATCATATAATGTGTGTATATATTCGTTCGTGTGTATAATATAAAGTATTCCTTTCAATATCAACCTCTCTCTCTCTCTCTCTCTCTCTCTCTCACAAATTCACTTGTTCATTCATACACACATTCTTATTTTATGTGTATGTATTTCTCCTTCTTATATATATATATGTGTGTGTGTCTGTGTATACGTAAGAGATTCATATTCCAGACGATATTAAAACATATATATATATATATATATATCATTTTAAAAACATAAACACAAGTAGAAACAAATAAATGTTTACGTATCTGCCAATTGCTTTGTAATTGGCGCAATTAATTAAGTCGACCCAATTGTCACAATTGACATAACAGATTTACAGAGCCAAAGAGCATTATTGCCTCGGCTATTCTTATTTTCTTTCGTTCTTTCTTTCTTTCTTTCTTTCTTAATTTCTTTCTTCCACGTTTTCTCTTCATATTTATCTCTTCTCCACACTTCTATTACAACCACATCCAAAATGGATAAAAACAAGCACTGATTATTTTTTTTTACCATTATTTTCTTTTTCCCTCATAAAATTTCAGTAGGCCTTACTTTTCAGTTTTTATTTTCTTCTTTGGAAAGCAACTTCGTTCTTGAAAATTATCATTTGTCTTCAAATTATAAGCAAGTAAATCTAAGGGAAGGTACGCTAATATATTTTAACTAGTCATGGGATATGAAAGAACCTTTGCAGTTCAGTAAATTGGATTTAAGCCGAGGAACTGCGTAACTCTTATAATTGAACTCATTTTGTTTTGCCGATTTGTTCAAAGGATTTAGTCTTCCACAATACTACAAACACACACGCGTACACACACACGCGTGTACACACACACACACATATATATATATATATATATATATATATATATATATATATATATATATATATATATATATATATATATATATATATATATATATATATATATATATATATATATATATATATATATATATATATATATATATCCTGATAATAGCTAAAAGTGTAGCCGAAAACGCTTGGACAATTTTTATATAATTTATGTACAAAAAAGAAAAAATTATACGAATACATAAAAAATTATATAAAAGAAAACGTGATACATAAGTTTTAAGATTAATTTGAATAAATAAAAAATCTTTCTTGAAGCTTTTATTTTAGTTTTAATTTCAATCAAATAAATTAAATTTAATATTTCCAATATGCAAAATACTTTTTTGTATTTCAAAACTAATTTAAATTGACTGATAGGAGTTTTCGCTTTGAAATTGCTAAAACGGCTGATTTTAGCACCATTTTTAGCCATCCATCATCACGATGTAAATCGCGTCATTAAAAAAAAATTTTAAATTATATATACATTTCTGAAACTTTATTTGAAGAAAATTAACTGATTTAAAGTTTAAGTAATCTGATTTGAGACAAATATTACTTATTTAAGTTTAAAATATTGCAGAAATATATTTTTAACATGGCAGTATCTGTTTAGTTAAGGTGTTGGCTGGCTGAGATCTTGACTGACAGGCGGACATTTGACTATTTTTTCTACGGTGGACATATCTGTAAGAATTACTTGAGGAATATAACGTGAGGGCCTTTTTATATCATTTTTAACTACACGGTAATCTTAGAAAATCAGGGAAATATTCCCAGTAATCTAATGTCTTATTGAATTTTATGTACTTTGGCTTTAAATTTACTATCGTTATCGCTCTTATTTTCTGATAATGCCGTGTATGGACTTTCGTATTTACAAAAATTGGCAGGTTAATACACATACACAAAATTCAAAATTCTTTTTAAAATATTGGGGGGTTGCTAAATTTTAATGAGTTTTCCATTTGTGATTAGTAAATATAGATTTACTTCATAAAAATATCATCTCACCAAAACAAATTAATATAGAATTTTAAGCGATTTAAAAGTTATAAATGATTATAATTAACATTTTAAAAACACGAAAACAATTCAATATCCATCGATTTTTTCTTAAGACAATAGTCTTCTTCTTCTTCTTCTTCTTCTTCTTCTTCTTAACTTATTCATACAACAATTAAAAGCTTAAAAGTCATCTCGCTTATTTTCTGATAATGTCGTGTATGGTCGACCATACTTTCAAACAAGGGCACGTTACGTAATATTTTATGTATATAAAATAATTAAAATTATTTTAAAAATCTTTATGCAAAACGACTTTTATTAAGCTTTTCAATTTTGGACTCGTAAATATAGTTTTCACTTAATAACAATATCACCTAAAATACATACAGTAATGCAGAATTTTAAACGATTTAAATATTATAAATTAAAATTTTAAAAAAAACTTAAAATCATTCTTGTAAAAATTCATTATTCATCGAATTTTTTTCTTAAGACAATATTCATAAAACTTATTTATAAAAACAATTAAAAGCTTTTCTAATTGAGCAACGTCATATTTTATTGCATTTTTTATTTATCGATTCAGAGTAGATTTTTGGTAACTGGAGGCCTTGTTTTACAAAAAGTAATTGATGATTTAAATTTTCCAAGGAGTCCTGCATATAACTAATATAAACATTAAGCGGACCAAAATTCAGTTTTTTGAAATTTCATAAAATTAAATAAGTTGGGGTTAACACATGTAAAAAATATTTCTACCAAGATTTTCTAAGAAAACATTTCTAAAATAATTTCATTCATTTGTGAATGAGTCCTAAAATTTTCATTACAATCCGAACATTAAGAACATATTCTTCACGCTGTCGGATACGATACAGGTATCAACACACATCAAGTGGTCCGAGCATGTCCTTCATCTCATAGTACCTCATGAAGGGTACTTCATGCGCAGCTTTTATATCCGTATTATTTGCAACATGTTCAGTGTCTTTCGGTCTTTGATCACTCACCACAAGAGAACTTTTCCCGATGGTTAATTGTACAAACTGCCGATCCATTGTTCGTCTCTTCAGTCTTGTCTATGGATGAGGCAACATTTGGAAGAGATGGAATAACAAATTTACACAACCAACATTTGTGGCCGGATCGGAAAACCCATGATACAACAGAGGCTAGATACCAATATCAGTTTACGATTAATGTGTGAGCTGGAATTGCACGTGGCTGTCTGTACATTTTACCATGTTTTGGTGTCAGGAACCCGCCCCTAAAGTTTTTAAATTTATTTCTGATACACACTGCATAAATTTTCGAACCTCACAACACACATGGTCTGAATATTACATTCAAGCATGACTGTCGGTGCTTGGTGTTGACCTCAGTGTCCCCTTTTCTATTTACACGCGTCCTATCCTTGATATTGAGCATTTTAGGCATAAATATAGCATATTTTAAAATTATATTTTTAAAACACACACACACACACACACACACACACACACACACACACATATATATATATATATATATATATATATATATATATATAAGAACTATATCTATAATTCAGCATATTTCGATTTATCATAATGATGTGATGCGATCTTAACGATCATTTCTCATGGAAAATACAATTTACATAAATAATAAACATGGGGACAGAAATATAAGATGCGTGTGTCATAAGAACTAGGTATTCTCTTGACGGCCAACAAGAAGAACCTGGAGTCTTCCTGTGACTGCTGACTATATTCCCGGTGTTTGCTTGTTTTATAGGATACAGTTATTATTAATGTTCAAAGAAAATTAAATAAAAAAATCTAATGAATAAACGGTCTGTTAAAAGATAGAAGAAAATAATATACAATATTTGGAAAAGATAAATACCATTAAAATTCGGTCAAGAAAAGGCGTCTAAGAAATCCTATAGGATCTGTTTCTTCTGTATACAGTTATAGGCAATTGTGAAAAAAATAAAATTTGAAGAACGGAATGTGTTTAAAAAATATGCAAACTCCTTACATTTCATAAACAAGGAAAACAAGAAGTAAAATAGGCGATCTTATCAGATTCGAATTCAAGAGAAACACAAAGAAGCAGTTCTCCTGGTAGAAGAAAAAAAGCAAATCTATCAAAGTGATAGTGAAAGAAAAAAAAAATAACTTCCATTTCTCAGAAGACTGGAGAAAAGAGAAATTCGAAACGGAGAATATCATTATAGAACGGAATTATTTGATCCACACTGATGCAAAATGGAAGACAGAAAAAATATAAACTACAGAAAAACCACAGCCATCAATATTAAGAAACCAGCTTGACAAATACCAGAAAATTAACACATGAATGTGAAAGTCCAGCCCATAATAGTTAGGCCAAACTATGTTAAAATACGAGAGGTGAAAGTCGAGGAAGAATTGTAACTGTATATGTCAAGAAGTCTAAGAAGATATTTAGAAAGGTGCTGGAGATTTTATTTTCACCTGTTCTCCAGCGCTAACTACAAGAATCTGGTATTCACATGTAAATGTATGAAATACACTACGAAGAAGAATAGTTGAAATGTAAAATTCTTTGATACTTTAAAAGTCTAACTCTCCAAGGGAATAAAGTAAATCTCGTCAAAATCAAGGGAGGTAAAAGAAATACGTCAGAGAAATGGAAGGCGCTGTTCCAGCTGAAGACAAATTTAAAATGTGGATAAATATCCGGACTTTGACAGATAACTAAAATATAATGCAGTATAAAGATGACGATTCTTTCTATCATCGTTGGAGTACTTGGAACAGATTTTGGTAAAAAGATTGCAACTATTCGGAGTTCGGAGACCAATATTGTTGCAATCGATAATATAAAGAATTTTTCTAAGATTTTGAGAAATTCGTTTTGCGTTGATAATATTGATGTAGGTCAACAACATTTCTTAAAAAAAAGAAGGTACGGGTGGAAAACTGTATGACTTGGAATGGGCAATGAGAGATAGTAACAGATCTGCGGAACTACCAAAAGTTATTTCCAATACCAATCAACCAGATTGGTAACCTGGTGTGTCGATAGGTTGTTGATCTAGTTCAACTCATAGTTCCACATAAGGACAACCTTGAGAAAAGAAGAACGGTACGAAGTCTGGTGGAAGAATGCAAAAACGTAAGGTGTCATGATAAACATTTCCCTGTTGAGGGTCGCTTTAGATCATTTGTAAGCGTAGTCTTTGCGGAGAGGGTTAGGATTCATTAGGGTCAAGCAGAGAAAAATAAGCTCAATCCTATATGATATTCAAGCAGCAATAAGGCAAGCGTTTGGATCTGGCTCAAAAATGATGAAAATTGTTTGGAGGAATGATCCCCGAAGGATTGTAGACAGTAAATTTGTCGAACAAGGTGTTGGGTGGTTTCACATCAGTTGGAGTAGGCAGTAAAATCCGTCGAGAGGTATGCCCCAAAAGGAACACATTCTCTTTTGATCACCCCGAAAAACTTTTAGTAACCGGTAAACGGAGCATTCGATTGACTGCATTTGCAGCAACAAGCTGTTCGTAAATTCATATAAAATCGATTTTCCGGAGATGACCGGAAATTATCGGAAAAAAGAATGTCACCATATATGCAGGAAATTACAATTAAGAGATTTGTATTTTTGCAGCCACTTGTTTTGTTTTTTTTGTTTTGTTTTTTTTTTGTTTTTGTTTTTGTTTTTTGTTTTTTTATGGCAACATGTGAGTGTACACATAGATGCGCACACACATACACATAATCACACGTCCATACAAACATATGGCATATTTTCAAACTTTTCACTCTCAGAATGTCACTTGTTTCATTCCAGACAATATTCTTTGTCTAGTATTTTGTTCCACAAATCTGAAGACATGACAAATTCCTTTAAGTCAAATTAGTCAATTTGCAGTAAACCAGTAAAACCGGATGTCGTGGGGCCCCACAGTAAAATCCGTCGAGAGGCAGACCCCGAAACGGAGCGCATTCCCTCCTGATGATCCTAGGAATATCCGAGTAACTGGCACACAGAGCATTCGATTAGCAACTCTATTCCTATTGGGGGTGGGTACGACTCGTGTCCAAATTTGCACAAAAAATATTTAGGAGCATGCTCAAAATTTATAATCTTCTGTCGGCGGCGATCCAACGAGAACCAGCAGATAATGGAAGAAAAAATAAAGAATACACATTTTAAAATACCACTGAAAACCAAAGATTTTCATTAGATTATTTTAGCAATAACCTTTGTGTCGCTAATTCTCCTGATAGATTGCTCAGTCATGTTAACCGCTACGGGAAAGATAATATTCAAACTAGGGAAAATTGAAAACCTGAAAGTACATGAAAAAAAAAAAAAAAAAAAGGAGGCACTGCTTAAGTTTTGTCTATTGTCTGAATTAAATCATTTCTACAAGACGCCAACTAGCAGCAGTATATGTAAAATTGAAGTTGTCGAATGACCAATTTCATTGACCTGCTAAATTTCGAAAAAATATCATGGTTTTCGATTTTTTGTTTTTCTCCTAGCTTCAAACAATTTCGTCAGATATTTTGATTGACAGATTATTATAAATTATCTTTTTTATTTTATTGATTTTCTATTATATTTTCTTATTTATTTACTATTTCTTTATCTATGTATATATTTTTGAGTGATTCTATATTGGAAGAAATAAAATACTTCTGTTTTGGGAAGATTTTTGAGCGATTTCATATTGGAAGAAATGCAATAATCTTTTGCTTTTCTTAATCCACTGCAGTCTTTGTTCAGACAAACAATATAGCTTTCGATTCTATTGCTTCTCTTGGTAATTGCTGAGTCTATCAAGTCTTAGATAAGAATGATGAAGCCCAGGCTGTTGCCTTGAATATCTCGACGACATTTGACAGGCTTTGGCACACTGGTTTTCTTCACAAATTTAAAAGTTATGGTATTTTTGGAAGAATTCAATCACTTTCCCACCACTGTAATGTAGTTTTTCTGTGCCTTTTCTATACATATTTTCATGTTGTTCTGAACTGCCTTCCTCGTTAGTATCTAGATTTTATGAATTTACACAATACTAGATTGAAATCAAGGTCTAATCATAGTTGAAATGGCTAGATGTAATCGTAAGGTCTTGTCTAACATCTTTTTTTTTTTTTTCGAGTTTCTAGCTTGTGGAACTCTCTTCCGGCTCCTTGATTCTCAGTCAACTTTGATCTTCAAAAATTTAAATGCAATGTCAATTGTTATCTTCTGTCTTCCCCTTGCGTCTTAGTGGCTTTTTTGTCTTGCTTGAGGTGAAATGATTAAAAAATGATTCTAGTCAATTTTTTTTAAATTTTCTTCTGTATTGTCTTTATCGAGCTTTGTATTATTATTTTAAGTAACTGAAAAAAGAATGTTTATTTTATGTGTTATATTCCCTTCAGGTGATCATGACTCTCCACAATTTCCCCTGCATCTACGCAAAATTTTACTTTTCACATCCCTCTCCCCACCTGCTATCCATTCACACATGCCTGTTTACTGGCGTAAGATATCGCTTGTCTATTTTAATACCTCCAAAACAAAACTGCTATCACTCATTAATCACTATAGAGAACCATTGTTTGCCTAACATCATTATGGATGATGTTAGAATCCTTTGCGCTTTCTTGGACTTACATTTTCCCCTGTAATGAAGTGGAACGTTTATATTGAATCAATCGATATGTCTACTGCTAGGAAAGTTGGTTCACTGTGTGATGTCAAATTTTCTTGTCAGAAGCCATCTTACACATTTATAAGTTGACTATTCGTGCGTGCACTGAATATTAGTGCCATATCTGGTCTGGTGCTCCTGCTATAGGTCTCGGGATTCTCGACAAAATCCGAAGAAGGGTCTGTAATGTAATTGATCTTGACCTGGCATCTCGGTTTCAGTCACTTTCCCACCACCGTAACCTGGTTTCTCTCTGTCTTTTTTTATAAATATTTTCATGAAACTTGTTCTAATGAACTCTCCTCCTTGGTTCATAGAGACAAAGAGGTATGATGGTGGATGTAGTAAGAAAGGTAAATAAGAATGCGTTGTTTTGGTGTTAGGAATATTGAAAGATGAAGACCGTCCTTCCCCATTTCCCTTTTGAAATCATGCAAATAAATCCTCCTGGTTCATAGAGACAAAGAGGTATGATGGTGGATGTAGTAAGAAAGGTAAATAAGAATGCGTTGTTTTGGTGTTAGGAATATTGTGGTATGTTTGGGTCAGTGTTTGCGGCTAGCTAAGTTTAATGTTAAGACAGATGAAGACCTTCCTTTTCCCCATTCCCTTTTTTTTTGGCCTTGTGCCACATTTTGTATTATCATGCAAATAAATATCAATCTCCTCCTTGGTTCCTTGATCGCATGAATTTAAACAATACTAGATTAACAACCAGGTCTCATCGTTTTACTGTTAAATTAGCAAAAATGTAACCGTAAGTTCTATTCTAATATTTTCTTCTTTATTTCCCCCCCCCGCCTATGGACATCTCTTCCGGTTTCTTGCTTCCCTGCCACCTACAATCTTTAAACATTTAAATGAAGCATAAATTGCGATCTTCTGTCCTTTTATTGTACTTTCTCCTTATTAATCTTCTCTTTCTCTTTCACTCTCGTTGCATACTAGTGGCATTACCGCCATGCTTGGCGTAAAATGATTAAAAAAATATGGTAGGCTACTCACTAGATTATATATCCCTATATCAAACTGCCAAAATTAAATATCGTTGCGTTGTTCTGCGGTTAACACACAAACAAGTTTTGTCATTTTGTAAATTTCCTCTTCTGTTTGTAACTTAATCTTGTCTCCATTCTTCCTTAATTACCTCCCTTTTTTGTTGATTTTTTTTTCATTCAGTTTCGCCTATTGCTCTTTACTCGCCTTTTTTTTTAAACTATTATTATTCGTCTGTTGTTGACATCACTCTTCTATTTAAAGTCTTCTTCTGTTTTTCATCTCTTTATCCTTTCTCTTCTATAACCATTTAGTCTCTTGTATTTTTCTTCCCTGTTTTTTTTTTCGTAATCTAATTTTTCTCCTTTGTTAACTGTTTTTTTCCTTTTCTTTTTTACTTCTCTTTCTTATTCTCGTTCTTCTCATTGCTTCCACTTTCCTCCTATTTTATTCTCTTTCTTTTGTTTTTCAACTCTTCTGTCGCTTTTTTTCATATTTTAACCTATTTATCCCTTTTTTCTTTACTCTCCCATTTTATGTAAGCACATATAATGTAGCGGCTATCAACAATGAAATTGAAATCAGTGAACTCATAGAAATCTTTCTCGCGCTAATCTTCAGATCCTTACCTTTTCTTTCTTTCTTTTTCGTACGTACCTTTTTTTTAACTTCATCCTACTATTTTATGTATTCTTTATTCGGCGCTATTACACTCGCCTCGAGAAACAAAATCAATGTTTGTAAAATGTAAAAAATACCTTCAATTTTGTCAGGTAAACTTAAATTTACTAGTTAATTAATATCAAATTGGAGAAAATCGCCAGCTTTTTAACTAAAACTAAAATTGTTGAATGTAGATATATTCAAGCATTAATCATTGCATTTATTTGCTTCAAATAAGGAAAGGAAATTAGACACAAGGCCAGTTTAATGCGGGGCCAACATGTAGCGGCAAAAATAATCCATTGTATGAGGCCCACATATCAGTCCAGACTGTCGTACCCTCTACAATGCGGGGAGTGCGAAACTGTAATAGAGCCATTTATTCTTTGTTTTCATTCCTTTTTCATACTTATTCGTTAGTCATAAAAATCACGAAAAGTGTAAAAGACGAGTGGAAAGAAGCTGTTGGAATGGAACTCCCTCCTTACTAATTCTATACAAAGGGAATGGCGTTGCATATGTTGGAAAAGGGTTGTAAGGTGGAAAATAATTCATCACCTTCAAGATCGCATAAATATTTTTAAACTCTATTGAAGTTGGAAAAAGGAGACTGGGCAGCTCCATCCGAGATACGGCAGCAATACTCCATTTTCGGTCTGATCTGACTCTTTTAAATACAGAACACTAACAGGCTTCTCCTGCTCGCTATCGCTTCGCAAAATAAGATATATTCTTGAAATCTTTGAAACAAAAATTTTAAATAAGTATTTCATTTATAAATAGTTATAGTTAAGAAAAGTTTTACAAATAGATGCCAACTTGTTGAAGGTCAAGTAAAATGCAAATTTCAAAGACAATATTCCTAAACAGAATTATTTTTTATATGAAAATCAAAGCAATCCTCGGACAGTAATGAAGGACAGTTAATTAATGAAATAAACTTGTTTAAAATCAATATGCAAATTATTGCCTAGAAGTAGATAATATATAATACAAGTATTGAGCTTTTAGCGCGTAAATTACTATAAAGTAGAGCTGAGTCTTTTTAATCTGAGAATTCGTGGAAGAATTGAGCTTCTATTTCGCATTTATTCATATAGATTCCATAATATAGGTTTTACTTAATTAGATATTATGTTTCTCTAACTCTTCAAATGTTGAATGTATAACTAATTCTAATTTCAATCTTCCCATTTTTACACTATATTAATTTTATCTTATAAATTGTCCCCTGTTCTGTCACCCATGAAATAAAAATAATTGTATTGAAAATAACGATCTACGTACATCGAATCGTCTTTAAATTAAGTGGCAGCAGAAGAATTATTGTTGAACTTTCAAAAGATAAGTTTAAACATTAATTCAATACTTAAATGCAGCGATCAATTTTGAGTTCTTCTGTAGTATATTGATACCTATCACATCTACTCCTCCTTAGCTATTGTGATGATGGCCAAACCAAGAGTCCCCCACAGGAGCTAACTTAAATGCCGCCGATAGGACGGCTTTTAAGCTAGTTTATAATAAAACATGCACTGAAATTTTGGATACAAAAGAAAAATAAGAGTTACTCCCCTTGAACTATGAAAGCAACGATAATGGATAGTCTAATGTATATTTTTAACCTCGCATAAACTGGCAACCATGAAACTGAGCTCAACGAAAATCGTTCCTTGAGCTTAACTTTTCTAGAGTTTTTGAATGAGCTATGAATAATTGAAATTGGACCAGTGGGTGCGGAGAAGTTGCTTGGACACACACACGCACAAACACACACACATACGCTGTACTTTATATATAAGATAGCAGCTGGAGTGAAAGTGCTTTCTGGAGTGATATAAGAAGTCAAGCATTTTTCCAGCATCTTTAGCGATGGATCATATATATATGAGTGCCACTCAAAAGATCCTCAAAGCAAGGAGCTTCGTTGGGAGTGCAACCATTCAACATGAGCGGTGATAATTTAGGGTCAACTCAGTGATGCTAAAAAGTTACTAGGTTGGTTTTGAAGCATAGAGCCAGGTTAGATGAGTAATCGGCTGTCAAGTTCTGGATATCCACAGTTTTGGAGTCTCCCATAAATTCTGCATAGATATTTACTATCTGACAATGTACATAGACAGATCGTTAATATAAAGCATAAAAACGGTCGTGTAGTGGGCCTTGTGAGAGGCCTGCGTTAATCTCATAGACTGCTGAAGCATGGCAATTGACAACGATCTTCAAGGATCTACCTGATAGGAAAGACTTGATTTCGCTGACTCTTCCAAAGATTCTATACCTTATGCCATAACTTGTCAATGATCTTTGAAATATTATATTATTATTATTTATATTTAAGTAGATCATTCTCGTTATGTATTTATTATCGATTGACTCACATATTCTGTGTGTTCCCACAGTTAGAACATCAGCACTGGACCTAGAAATGTGAAGTCCATATTGCTTGTCGCACAAGGGGGTTATTTCTGTTAAGGTGATCAACAACCTTCTTGTTGATTATAGACTCAAATAGTTTGGTAATGACATTAAGGAAGCTAAGGCAACAATATTGAAAAAAGCATGATTTAACGCAAAAATATATTTGATTTAATATAGAACATAACTGGTCGTCAATGTATGAAGATTCATTTTTATATTTTTCGCATTGTCCATGTAGTTATAAAAACTACAGATGGTATACGCACAACCAACGAAATAAATAGATGAAAGTATAGTAAATGATAGTTTATGCATAGCAAAACACCCACTCACTATGTGTGCAGGACAGCGAGAAAAGAGAAACGGAGAAGGATAAAAGATTGAAGCAACTAATAAGTGAACTGCTTTTGAAAAGTGAAATGATTGAAGCAGCAGATGATTAATGTGCAACGCATTTCCGCAATGAATGGGGGGAGTCATGTGATCAAAAGCAGGAAAATGTCCGAAAAGATTACTTGCTCTGTTGAATTAATATTCATTTAAGTTTGTGTTTAAAAACCCCGAAAGTGTAATATAAGAAACGGAATAATTAAGTATAAGTTTTTTTTTCCATTTAAACTCGAAAGCAAACCAAGTGAATACGAAAAAGAAAAATGAAGCTAAACACTGTTAATGATTAACAGCGCAGGAAATGAATGTGGCGGACCAAGTTCAATTTCCGGGTGAACCAGTTTATGTTCAATTTATAATAAAATGCATGAAAGTATACTGGCCTCTAGTTTTGGTTAGCAAGTAATCTAGAAGAAAGACAATTCTGAATTCAAATCAGGAATGAAGGCCTTTGCAATGGCTATATTCCAACCTTGAATTCCTTCCGGCAGCTCCTAGATACAGATACGTATTGATTCCCAAAATGCATCGCTGAAGTCGGGGGTGGGGGTCTGTTAAAGCTTCGAAAGACTTAACTAGATGGAAGTAAATTAAATAAAATAGGTAAGAAAAATGTGAAATGAATATTGTTCGTTACAACAGCATTGAAAGCCATGACCATCTCCAGTGAAAAAATTCAAATTACGTCTGTGTTCTTTTTAGCACTCCAAACACCCGCCAGTAATACAGTGTCACGTGACTCGCTTAAATTAGTACGTTCAAATAAAAAGAAAATAAAAAGGAATAAAATGAAAAAGAAAACTTATTCAACTCATTATATATATATATATATATATATATATATATATATCCGACAATTATTTTACTTAAAATATTTGTAGCTATAAAAAGAACGTATAAACATAAAATACGTCTTAAATATATATCTGTGTGTGTGTGTGTGTGTGTGTGTGTGTTTTGAACAATAACAAATAATGAAAAATTAAAAAATTAAAAGTTTCAGACACACTGGGTATTAATATATTTTGTTTTATTATTTCATTTGGGTTCCTCGACTATTTTCGGCCATCATCAGGAGAAAAAAAGCCCTGCTTGTTAGTAAAAGTGAATTACAAGAATGAATGACTTTCTAAAGAAAATGATCTGAAGTTTTCATTTGTTTTTTTTTTTTTTTTTTTTTGTTGTTTTGTTTTTTTTTGTTTTTTATCGCTAATTTTGGTCAGTCCTTGTGTCGGTCAAACGACCTCTTTTAAGTTGTTTTTAGATAGAGTCTGGGGAGATTCATGCGACTTAGAATTCCCTTGGTCATTTTGACAGATTTATTGGTTGCTGGGAAGGGGATGTGTGTGTGCTAAGTGTATGTTATCATTTAGTTCTTTGGGAGTATGTATGATGTGTGTAAATCTATATATTAGCATGGTTGTGTGTATAAGTGCGAGACCTCAACACCTCCGCAAGTATGTCTGTCTTGTGTGGGTGAGAAATGTGGGTAGGACTTGATTTATAGGGTTATATAATAATTCTATCTATGTTGTTAAATTTGTCGTTAACCCTGTCTGGACGAAGTGTTTTGAGGCGCAAAATCCACTTGTCTTCATGTTCTTCTAGAATATTTTAATGTTATCTTTTCTGTCTATTTTATTTTTCCAGTTATAATAGTTTGACACGGCTTTTAAAATCGTGTTTTTCTAGGCGGAAATGCTCTACAGTTAATAATCTTTCGTGGGGAGCCGACTTGATCCGATTCCGATAATTATTTATTCTGTAGTGAAAGGGCCATTCAGATTTTCCCACATACTGTTTCTGGCATAGTGTGCATTCTAATAGGTAAATTATGTTATGACTTCTACATTAAGGGTTGTGTTAAATTTTGAAAGTAGATTTAGTGACTGAGCTAGTGAACGAATTGGTTTGACTAATGTTGTTACAACATAAGCTCCTTTTGTTACTACATGGTTGGGAAAATCCTGTTGTTTTTATTCTTGGTCTATTACGTGTTACCTTATCGTCTGAAATTTGGTTACTACCTGTAATTTCCTTAAGGTTCTTAGGTCTACGATATGCTAGAAGACCGGATTCCTCAAACAAAATTTTTAGATCTGGTTTGAGTAGTATTTCCCAGCAACTTTTGATTATCTGAGATAGTGGAGGAAGAGTGGCGTTGAAAGTGGTTACTAGAGGGATGCGCCTGGATTTATTTTTAATTTTGTACATTAGGGTGTTTTCTCTAGATGTGAAAGTGGCCTTATTTATTTGTTCCCTGATTAGGTGTTGTTTATAGCCACGTGTTGTGAATTGATGCACGAGATTTTGTGTGTTTATTTAGTTCTTCATTGTTGGATCATATCCTTCTAAGATTAAGTGCCTGTGAATAGGGAAGGTTCTCCTTGAGGTGTTTAGGGTGGGAGGACTTAAAGTGTAGATAGTTGTGGGTGTCGGTGATTTTAGTGTGTGGTGTCGTTTGTAGTTTTCTGTTTTTTATCGATGTAGATGCGGGTGTCTAAAACTGTTACCGATCTTGTGGATTTTTCGTTTTCGAACTTAATCGAGTCGTGTAACGTGTTTAGGGTCATAAGGAATTCAGTGAGTTTTTCTTCGTGTATATCAAGAAGATATCATCGATATATCTTGCATAGAATATGCAGTCGCTACCGATGAAGGGATAATGGATCTCCTCAAATATTCCCATGGTTGTGGCATATGATGGAGCTGCAACAGTGCTTGTGGCACATCCTCTTACTTGCTGGTTGTGTTTTCCATTGAAATACAAAATATTCAATGTAAGAATATGTTTCAAGAGTTTTTATGGCAATTTCTGTTTTCTTCTTTTAGTAAGTGCTTCTTTAAGGGCGGTTAGTCTTTTGATGTGTTTGACGTTTGAATAAAGTAATCTTACGTCCATGGTTACTAAAATAGCATTTTCTGGCACTGTTCGTATATGATTAATTTTCTTTAGTAAATCTTTTGTGTCTCTGATGTAGGATTGTACTTCCTTAGCTAGGGGTTGTATGTAATGGTCTAAGTATTTGGAAAATTTGGTCATGTGGCAGTTAAATGATGAAATGATCAGCCTTACTTAGTTGTTGTGTTTGTGTATTTGGGAAGGAGATAGAAGCAGGCTGGTTTGATGTTTCCAGGTGTAGGTGTTGTGCATGTTTCCTTGTCAATTATTTGTTGTGAAGCATCATGTTTAACGAGCTTGTTTTTCTCTTTGTTTTGTATTCAGGGAGAGGATATGTGGGTATACTTTTGTATTTTTTGTCGGCAAAGCTGATCGATTGCCTCTTAAAGGTATTATTTGATTCCCCCACATCACTGTGGCACCACCTTTGTCAGCCTGTGTAATGATTAGGCCATATATATATATATATATATATATATATATATATATATATATATATGCGTGTATGTATGTATTGTGCATTTGAGCAGCAATTCCTCTTTTATCGATGTTTCGTTAAAGAAGACTGACAAGGTTCTGGTATTATGCATTTTATTTAAATTTTTTTTGTGTTCGTACAAGTGTTTTCTTTTCTGGAGGCAAAGCGTGTAAAATGTACAAAATTTCTGCATACCGCAACTCTTTTGCCTATTTAAAACAGCTAACCTTATCATAAAAAATAACAATCCGCCCGCAAAATCAAAACTACAAAGAACTAACTTTACTTACGAGTTCCCCCTTAAGGAACTGTGTTCCTGAACAAATCAAACTCATAAATAATTAAATTGCTCACACTAACACATGCCTGTCTTGAAGACTTACGCTACAACCACCCGACCATAGCTCAATTAGGACTCATTTAAACACAAACAAAAACCTATCAATCTCCATCCGTAATATACAAGTAGAAACTACAAGTATAATAGCTTCATCCGCATGTAACACAAGACACATACACAAAAACCCCACACATTTAATTAAAAAAATAAACATCACCAAGAATAGACAAAAAATAGACAAAAACAGAAAAATAATCATGAATATTTTCAAAGATAACTGATTCGACATAGACATAAAAAAAATATAGAAGTAGATTTCCTAGATGCCACACTCAACCTAAGGAAATGTAGTCATTGGCCATACAGAAAACACAATGACAAACCACTTTACATGCACACTTCTTCCAACCACCCACAAACAATAATGAAGCCGATCCCACAATCAAGCGTATGTTATCTGACAATTCTTCCAATAAAAGAATCTAAAAAAAGATTATGGAACAGCACTAAAAAGATTTTCGGCAATAATCCCATACGCCACAATGTACAAAAAGTCCAACAGGAACAGAAACATCAAATTGTTTAACCCACCGCACAACAAAAAACATAAAAACAAACGTAGGAAAACTATTAATTACACTCATACACACTTCCCCTAATGTAGCACTCTTCACAAGATATTCAAAAGAAATAAAAGTAAAAATCAGCTATATTTGCACCGAGAACATGACACAAATAATAAAAAAGCACAACAGAAAATAACCAACAAACGACCCGCACGGAACAAACCCATCTGTAACTGCAGAGTAAAGAACGAATGCCCCCTAAATGGCAATTGCTTTCAAAACAATGTCATATACTAAGCCACTGTAAAATCAGCAGATAAGGCAGAAAAGATATACATAGGAGAAACTGCAGAACACTGGAAACAGAGAAACTACGAACACAAAGCATCCTTTACAAATAGTAAATACGCGAATAGCATAATTGTTTCTATATATATATGGGAAATTAAAAACAAAAAAACAAATCAAATCAAAAATATCATAGAAAATAAGAAAAAAAAAACATCGGCCTCCAACAATAGACCAAAACGGAGGAGAAATAGCTGTAATCACCTCCCTCGACCAACACAAATTAGTAAATATACGATCTGAACTCATCTCAAAGACAAGAGGACAATTTTTACTCCGTAATTTAGTAGGCATGATGGGCATGTGAACTCGTAAATAATATTGGTTCTCTGTAATGTTGCCGATGTGTTGTTATTGTTGATAATAAGATTAGCTGTTTTCATTTTTTTGAAATAGATAATTAATTTAATTTTCTTGTTCTGCTCGACTGGTGTTGTCTATTTCTTTATATTTCTAAGAGAAAATTCGTCTTGCTTATAGTCAACATGTATTTGCATTTATACAAGACTAACTGATATACCCGGTAATTCCCGGGAAAGCAGAAGTTATCCGCAGTTAGCGTTCTGATATCCTTTCTTCGGTTATCCGAAAGTAACAATTCAAAGTAAGTATCACTGAAAAGGGTTTTGTGCGTTTACAGAGAATACCCAACTGATTTTTGTAGTAAATACCAATAAGTTATGAATACCAAAATCGTAAAGCGACTTACGCAATAACAGGCTAATCGGTTATCCGAAAGTAATAATTCAAAGTAAGTAGCCCTTAGGAGGGCGAGTGTTAAAATAAATTTACAATATATGTACAAATAGACTGACATAGTTTCACAATAAACCTGCAAATAGATTTATATATAGATTTACAAATATAATAACATATAGATTAAAACGATTTACAACACTCACAAATAGTACAGTTAAATCGTAAACACCTGATGATTGGGTTTTTGCAGAGCCACTTGAAAAACAATATTTTGGGTCTTTCCGTGTGGTGTATAAATAAACAAATGATTGGGATTTTTTTACTCTTGAGCATCCCACATAAAGTTGACTATGGAAGAAAACCGGTTCTGCAAAACTGGTTTGCCTACCACATCCAAGGACTGCCGCTGAGCTTAGTTAATGCTAATTGGAATTTTAGGAATATATACAGCCTCATCGCTTTCTTTGCCAATCAGAATTGTCCCTCCAAGACTGTTAGCATAATCTTTTTAATTGTATTTCTGTTCCATTGCAAAGCTTCGATGGATCCAGATTTCTTAGCAGCATCTTGAGGTGCAAATTGTGAGGTGTAAGTTTCATCGGCGTTTAGTATAGTGTCAATGGAACTGTAGCTGCGACGCTCACCTGGCAACTGTTCCAGAAGTTTGATGGTCAAATCATTTACTGTCACATTCTTTGGCGCTAAAATACCACGGGTTCTTGGTCAGTTGTGGACTGTAAAGTGATTCCTCAAGTTAGGAAACACTCTCATCTTTAGTTCCTTTAAATCAGATACCATATGTCAAAATGGCAAACTGATCCGCCCACACTGCTCACCAATCAAAGTGCCATTACCAACATTCCAATAGTTGCTTAGAAAAAGTACCAACTACCTCATCACCACTGAGCTGCACCATCATGTTGGTTGTGAATCTAAGCTTTTTCACACTGCTCTACAATTAGGAAGACATTATACTAGCGTTTACTTCGTCAGTTCATGTCCCTTTCGGAATCACTGGAAGGGTGTGTCGAAAGTTACTCGTAAGCAAGAATTGCACCACCCATGAACCGAGTGTTGTGTCTAAGATCCTGAAGTGGCGTGTCAAGGGCATTGAAGGAGCCCTTATGGCTCACTGTCGCCTCATCCTAGATTATAAATTAGCAATCAGTGAGTATGTTGCATGTTGCCTTCTCTTTCTTGAAAAGTGTGAAGCACGAATGATGTATACGGCCACTACTTGTTTCTTTCAGCCAGAACTAGGTTGAAGAACTGGGGCATCGAGAAAAATAGATCGCCTCTTTCGTCTTCAATGGTCGAAATAATCGTGTTATAAATACCCAGTTGGTCCTCCATCAGTTTGCGCCCTCCCATTGCACAAGAGGGAGGGATCGGTGCTCGCACCGAGGCCAGTGCAACCGACGGTTGCGGGGGATGAGGGGAATTTTTGTCCCTGCCAGAGTGTACGCGCTCGGGTCCCCACATTAATCCGACCTTGTGTCACATCTCATTCTCGTGGGGCAATGAGTAAACACCGTATTCGTTATTAGCTATATACGCCGTCATTTCTTCAGTGTCATAGCTGATCTCCCGTATGTACTCAATTACTGCCTGCTCAGGTTGAGGTAGGCTAAATGTGGCAATTCCTTAGCCTCCCATGGCTTGTACTCGGGTGTCTAGGTTAACTAATGCCACATTGTAAGTTACATCATCGAACGTGACAATTTCAGCTGAGGTTTGCCTGTAAGTCCTTCGTAGCATATTCTTTGCCATGCTGGCTTTGTGGGTCGCCCAAAGCTTGAGAGGCTCACCCAATCCACATGTCATCAACATAATGAAAAATAGATGGTGCAGTTGAATTGGTGCTCTGCTGACGACTGACTCCTCCAATGTCTGGTCCCAGTGGGCATCATCCTCGAGTAGTCTATGTTTGGCACAGGCTTCTCTGTAGGGCGTACAAATTATGCAGGTCTATGACTGATGTTGGACTTCTGACAGTGTACAGCAGCAGACGCTCAAATGATCACACCTGCTGATTGGGAGAAGGGGCTTAGCGTACACCCGCCCGATGGTCCCACTTCTGAAGACTTTTCTTTCCAACTTGTACTCCTTGCTTGCTCCTGCTCCATCTACTGTGTTCCCAGGTGTAATAGTCGGGAACGTCAACATACAGCAGTGTTCGGACAAGCAGGTCACTTTGGCATAATTTAAAGAAAGCTGGACATTTTCAAGATGAACAGCTAGATTCACCACTATTGGATGCCGCTCGTGAATTCTGAAACTCAGGATGCGCCATATTGACTGGTTAGAGGAAATATATCTGCCCAACTGATAAGTTATATATATATATATATATATATATATATATATACTGAATGGAGTGAAAAGTTTAAAAAACAATTCTTTATTTAATTTTTGATTTCAGTTTCGCTTTTCATCGTGATTCGAATTGATATCATCTAATTAAACCGCCGTAATTAAAAGTAAAACTTAACAGGTAATGGTACGTGGCAAATACCGCTTCAAGACGTTTGAATTTTTTAAGAAGGGTGTCTATTTCCACAGCTAGAATTTTTTTTTACAAGGACGGTATATAGTACGAATGTGTCCTCCAAAGAGGTTGTTATTCCACAGACAATAACCATAACCACGATATGCCTTTTTAAGGGAAGATTGAAATATGAGCTTAGGTAAATTTTCTATTCGAAAATAAGCTTAATTTAAATCTTATTTTACGTTTAAATGATCGAGTGCATCAAACCAATTTCTTTGTATTTAATAAATTCGAACCTGGCAAATTTAATGTTGCACATGGTGAAATTTGAAACGAATTGACTATTTTGCAATGTAAACGAATTATTTATTTATTTTTTCAATGTAAACAGAACCACGGAGGTCGTATACAACCAAAAATCCATATCTGTCTGAAATTTTAAGCCTTATTTTATAAGCGTTATTATTTCGTAAAACTTAATGTGTAGAAAATTTGCGAGACTAATTATCTCCCTTGCTTAGACCCGGCAGCGAGCTGCAATCTAGGGGCCCTAGCAGTCGCATTATAGATTTTTTATAAAAAAAAATACAATTAGCCTTGTAACAGACTGGATGTTAGTTTAACATGTATGCAAAATTTATCAATATTGGATCAAGGGTTTAAGCGACAACTTGATATATATATATATATATATATATATATATATATATATATATATATGGGGGGGGTTATTGTTTTTATCTGAATGTTCAATATTAGTATTATTTACTTTAAAAAGAAATTATAAGTATAATTTGGTGGTCGATGAGGCAGTTAGGAAAATCATTGTTAACTAGCGTTTGCTTTACATTATTGAGTTCTTTAAGGAAAGGAGACAAGGGGATTAATTCTTTTATAACTACTATTTTACATCTAAGTGGGCATTCATTCATAAAATTAAGGTGGCAAGAGTTTCTGTTGGTCGGCTTTTTGTATAGCGAAGTGGTGAATGTGTTATTACTGAATTCTATGAGAACGTCTAAGAATCGGAATTTATTTTTTTGACTCAGTTCATTGGTGAAGTTAAGGACAGAGTTTTTCAAATGTTCAGATTATCAATTTCTTGTTTGTTTTTCGCTAAAATATTTCGCTTTTGGACAGATTGTACACACTTTGTATCCAGAAAAGAAAACACTTATACTTTAAATAAAGAGCTTGATCCCAGTATTGTCAGTCGTCTTTAACGAAAATTGTATATATATATATATATATATATATATATATTGTTACGAACCCTGATCGAAATTTGTTATAAAAAATATACCATTGCTTGTATTTTAGAAGCATTCTAAAATAAAGAGCCCAGTACTTGCAGAAAATGTAAAGATAGTAAACCCAAAGAGATAGGTAGACTTAGTGGCGACAAGGATTGACCAGAGTGTCCCCTTTTCTTCTCTTTTGGTCAAGGTGTTGACAGCATGATCTACGGAGATATGTTCCGGTTGGGATAGGTTGAAACTTTTTAAACTAAACTTTCTCTGACCCTGAAGATGAGAGAGGGAGTCAGTGACCCCATTCCACCCATAATGGGAAAAAGTTAGTATTTTGAAAATTGACCACATGACAAGAAGAAAACGGAAACGAAAAAGTTAGTCTTCGCCAGGCCTGCGGGCTGGCCGGACGTTTGGCAAATGTCTCAGTATACGGACTGAAAAGATGTGTTTGCAAAATTGTGAGGAGAATTGGTCTCCCAGTCGAATGGATGGACCCGTTTTGACTACGTAGGCGGAACGCCGCGATATCGAAGAGAAAGAAAGTAGTTTCAACTGTCACCAAGCCCTTAAACAAAGAGAGAGGGAAAAGAAAGAAAGAAAGAAAGAGAGAAAGAGCAGACCATCTCGAGCGAGAATGCTGTCATACCAGGACGAAAGAGAGAGGGGGAACGTATTTTCTGCTTCATCATCAGCCGAGCCCCTAGACGACGAAAAGAGAAATAGAGGAAGTAAGAAGATACGTCAAAAAGATACCCTGGTAAAAAAAAAAAAAAATAAGACTAAGAGGCATTGTTAGTGAAAAAGGACTTTATTATTCTGAGTTAAGTTTATTATTTTTCTTGTACCCCGTTTTGTTTAAATGTACCTCTTTTTCGTATTTGTACTTTCATGCAAATTTAGCATGAAATCCTTTTATTATATGTTTCTTTCTACATTGTCTTAAAATGTTGATGTTTTGTGAATCCGTGCAGTTATATCACATGTTCTATAAATTCGTGGCAGTATGGCACAAGGCCATACGCTGATTTTTATTTTACCTTTCTTAAAGGATGCTCGCCTCCCACTATTTTGTCCACAATGTTTAAATGTTTACTCTTGACATATGGTCATTTTTTTTTTGGCCGTTTTTTTTTCCCACGATTCCATGTTTGTTAATAAATTTATATTTCCTGTCTCCATTGTTGTCTGTCACCTATTGTGTTTGTTCCTTAATCGATTCCGCTCGGTCGTGTCTGATCAATCGGAAAGAGACCCTTGGGAAAGAAATATATTTTACAAAAAATGTAAAATGTTAAAAAAACAAAATAACACAAATTACGATCCTCCTCTATCTTCCCTATCGATGAAGGAAGGAAGGAGACAGAGGCGGGTTCGTAAGAATATATATATATATATATATATATATATATATATATAGATAGATAGATAGATAGATAGATAGATATAGATATCGTATAGATATAGATATATATATCGTAAGAATATATATATATATATATATATATATATATATAATCTTATTCCTCTCACGTCGAATTCGACGTTGAGGGTCAAGCAGATCAGTTCCCAGGAAACCGACAGCCCGACAACAGCACTTGAGAATTGATTATACTGGTGAAGGTTTCGTGCAGGACCATCTACACTTTTTGAAGGGCCGAATACAGAGACCTGGTGAACTACGTGCAGGCTTTGAATTCAGAGTTGTCCTTCTCCTAGACCAGTTGCCAACCAAGGCTATAGAACCCAGTCTGTCCAGCTATTTACCCATAGTTGGAAGGAGAAGTAGAGGATTCATACCTTTCCCAAGGGTATTAGCATTCGACTGATTCCTCAATCCGAGCCGATATCCATTACTCCACCGTGCCTTCACCGTATATCCAGAAAAGAAAACACATGTACTTTAAATAAAGAGCTTGATCCCAGTATTGTCAGTCGTCTTTAACGAAAATTGTGTATATATATAGATATATATATATATAATGTGTGTGTGTGTGTGTGTGTGTGTGTGTGTGTGTGTGTGTGTGTACAAAAGAAAAATGAAAAGACGAAAACTATTGTATCCATAAATCTCCGTACACACACACACACACACACACACACACACACACATATATATATATATATATATATATATATATATATATACATATACGGAGATATATATATATATATATATATATA
Organism: Acanthosepion pharaonis; assembly: GCA_903632075.3. Classification (NCBI taxonomy): domain Eukaryota; kingdom Metazoa; phylum Mollusca; class Cephalopoda; order Sepiida; family Sepiidae; genus Acanthosepion; species Acanthosepion pharaonis. The sequence continues at coordinate 2,685,524 of CAHIKZ030002998.1, read as the reverse complement.
TATATATATATATATACTGAGATTTACGGAGGAGATTTCAGTCTGAAGAGTTGAACACCTCGGTGTTCACAAAATAAATTATAATCGGAATGGATAATTAAAGTCCCCGTCTTCTTTATTATCCTTATATATATATATATATATATATATATATATATATATATATATATATATATAATTTAATTTTGAGAACCACTGCTACAATATTTTACAAGTTCACATTCTAGCCTTTCTTTTAATCCTTACCCCAACATTTTTTCCTTGCTTTCATATCCGGCTTCCAAAGCCTTGATTCTTATCAGAGATTAGAATATATTTTCTGACGAATGAGAGAGTTGGATAATAATAAAAAATTTGACCACCATTACCCTGACCATGTTACCATAAAGTCTAGGTGTAACGCTCACAACTTTTCGGACCCTTGCTTCCAAAAACAGCTCCCAAAACTTTGATTCTTATCAGAGATAAGAATATATTTTCTAACAAATGAAATGGCCAAGAAATTTGTATAGAAATTTTGGAGGGAAAAGTCCCCGATATTAGCTGAACCTCCTGATCTCCATAAATACGGATAATTTACGCCTTTTTGGCAGTATTCGACAACTGTCCGTGATAATATCAGGTCGGCGACAGAACAGCAATTGAGATCTGCCTCCTTGCAACTAGAAGATTTCTGTCGCCAGCCTATGGACTCACTCAACTACAAAATTCGTATCTTCCGACAGTTTCCTCCTCTACAAGAACTCTGAAGAAATCTGTGAGTGTTTTAATCCTTCAATAATCTACTCGTTTAAAGATCTTTTAGGCGCTCAGAGAAATATATAGAGCAAGGCTTTTTTTATGAAAATTTTTTCTTCCTTTAAAATTAACGGAATTTTCTTCTCCCTTTCTTTCTCTAGTAATTGTATATTCTTTTACCCTTTTTTTGTGCATGTAAATAAAAATTGTCTTCATGATTGTTACACACTGAGCAGGAGTTTGAGTCTTTATTCTTCCGCTTAAAAAGAGAGAATTGTCCGCTCTAATCTTTCAAGCCCTTGTCGCTTTCTTTTTTTTAAATGCGACAAAATTGAAAGAAAAAAGCAACATTTTCATGTGTGAAACCCGGGACAAATTTCCTACATTTTGCTCAAAATAGAGAATTGTCCGCTCTAATCTTTCAAGCTGTTGTTGCTTTTTCAAATTTGTCACATTTTTAACTTCAACCTTTTCATTTACCACAACATATATATCTATATATATATATATATATATATGTGTGTGTGTGTGTGTGTGTGTGTGTGTGTGTGTGTGTGTGTGTGTGTGTGTGTGTGTTATGGGACTTTACCCATAATAACATAATGAACTATTCCATACGTAATAAATACTGCGCCTCAAGAGGAAGTAGGGAGTTCAGTCTGAAGTCTGGAGTGAAGTCCGCCAGGAGTCTGTCAGTCAGTCAGAGCGAGTGAGTCAGTCAGTCGAGTCAGACTCAGTCCAAATAGAGTCGCGTCCAGACAATTACTACAAGACATTGGAATAGTGATACTGGTCGAGACTACATTGTTCTCCCTACCAAACCTGATTGTTCATACTAACACTCTCTAGTTCTCTGTATATATTCCTGTTGGTAATATATCTATGTTATTCCACATCCGTGTTCGAGTTCTTCTTTATTGGTTCTACCTTGGACTGTCACCGTGGTACAAGGAACCGGACCATATATAATATATATATATATATATATATATATATATATATATATATATATATATATAAGGCTCAAACACTGATATTCCATGGTTATAATTCATTACATTGGAATCGTAACCACGATCCAATTAATCATACTTACAAATTAAAAAGAAATGGGAAATTTATGTTTTATTTTAATAACAAATATTAAGGCACTGATCCGCATAATATATGACACAATAATCTCTGAATTTCCAGAAAAGATTTCCTTCTTTTCCGTATTTCTGTTTTCTTTTAACCCCGTCCACACAATCTGTTTACATGATCGAATTTTTGCTCTTCTCTTCTAAGCCTGTCTTTCCTAATCCATTAACACCGTCATTGTCCTAAATTTACAGCTCATCACAAGAAAGTCATTCTTTAATAAAGATTGACATCAAAGATCATTTATGGTAAGCGTAATTAATTCTTACTTAATAGCCTTCATATTTTCGTGAGAACAAACAAGCCACTATTTTTTAAAGAATATCAAACATGATTCGCTTGAGTAACGGTGTGTCTGTGTTGCGTTAGGCAAGACCAGTCCTGGTTCGAATCCTAAAATAACAGGTATTCAATTAACAAATAAAATGTATGAGTTGCTTTGGTAATATTTCAACATTATGTATAAGATGTGAATAAAGATCGAAATATTAACAAAACTGAATACCTACTAGCATGTTTTCCAAGTTATTTTTATCCTTAATATCATATGTATTCTGTGTGCCTTAATAAAACAAATTTTCCTGTGGGCCTTGATCTGTGGAGATTTCAGTCAGATTTCTTGAAAAGTACAGCGAAATATGATAGATTAGATTTCAAGGCCAAAGTTTACAAATGTTAAATTATTTTTGTGACAGGCGGCGTGTGTTTTTCATCGCATGTTATATAAACACAGGACAGAAAGCGTCTGCTCTAATCGACTAACGAGTAAACAAGCCATGCGAAATACTAACAAACTGTAGTGCACTGTACACTGGCCCCAAAAAAACAATTTTAATTCAATCAACAGTACTGAATTTTAATTACTTACAGAATCAGTGATTAGACAATAGATACATCACGAGAACGGTTGCATTAAATATATCAAATGTCTTTGACAATTTGTTGCATAGGGGCTTGCTATACAAACTCTCCAGCTATGGAAGAGTTTTCTCAATTATTAAGTTCTTCCTGACAGACAGGTCCATGAATTTCGTTGCTAATGATAAGTTCTCGAAGGCCCATGAGATCAATGAGGGTGTCCCCCTACCTAACACTTCTCGGCCCAAACTTCTTTTCTGCTTTACGAGGATGGACTGTAAAGTTCATAGGACGACTACGAAGTTGTGAAATTGTGCACGCTTTAATTTCAACTCATTAATAACTGCATTGTTTATTTCAAGGTGAACTGACATCTGACTGTTCAAAGAAGACTTCAAATGCATCTTGTAGCGACCTCTCTTGAAAATGGACAAAATTTGGCATTGTATTATCAAGTAACTGCAAAAAAAGGGTTTGGCTCCAGGGACATTCATGCTGACATGGTTGCTACATTAGATGATGACGCTCAAGTTTTATCAACAATACAAAAGTGGGCATTTGAATTTAGAAGGGGAAGAGAGAGGCTTGAAGATGACCTAAACTCTGGAAATCCTTGAACCGAGAAAAGCACCGATTGTGTTCACCACGTGGTGATGATGGAAGACAGGCAACTGACTATAAATCAAATTGCCAATGTTATTAGCATACCCCATTAGAGCGTTGAGAATATTCTGCACAATGGACATGGCATGACTAAGGTTTCTATTCGGTGGGTGCCACGTCTTCTGACACCTGATCAAAAGCGGGCCAACTGATCGCATCACGGGAAAATCTATCATTGTAGCATATTCAGCTAGTTTCCTTGAACATTTCCTAACCCAGGATGAGTGTTGAGTTCATTGCGTTGAGACAGAGGCAGAGACAATACATGCAGTGGAAACATCCCACTCACCTGCTCCAAAAAACGTCAAAGTCGTTTCATCTATAAAAAAAACCTCATCTTAAAGTGTCATAATGTTATCGCTTTGAGTTGAACGCTCTCACCACTTGACATTTCCTGCAAGTACTACTTGTATCTACTATTGAGAATTCTTACTTTGGAGACGTGATTCCAAAAATGCAATACTTTGGTTCTTTTTCATTTCACTGATGACTAACATATTATTGTATGCCAAATGGTAACAAGATCTTTTTTCTTGAAAATTACAAGCTGAGATTATTACGATATGGTCGCCTAAAGGAATTTAAAGATGGCATTACTTTGTCTGGGCTGTTGTGAGTGGGTTGCATTGATTTCAAGGAGTTGTGTGATGAACAAAAGAGATATTGTCTTAAGTTAGAAAAATCCAGCATGGAACATCAAGAAAGAAACGAACTCACTATTCATAGATTATGCGGCTGGACTATGAGTCAATGTAGGTGAAGGGACACAGAGCTGAACAAATTAAGTTACGAAGAGAGGGAAATGATAATAGTAGTATTAGCCATTATATGGAAACATTCGGCATTCATTGACCAAGCAATGCTAACTGTGTTACGCTTTTCTTCGAAACCTGGCCATCCGACTGGGTTCAAAATGTACTATCTGTTCTACTCAGTGTTCATAAGCATTCATAATACACTTTACGTGTTCATACGCATTCATTATACACTTTACGTGTTCATAAGCATTCATAATACACTTTACGTGTTCATAAGCATTCATTATACACTTTACGTGTTCATAAGCATTCATAATACACTTTACATTTTAATCTTGGACAGAACGATTTCAGACGGTAATTGTTACTATTAAAAATAAATCCAATTAAGAGAAAAGTGATGGAGACTACTTTTCCTATGGAAAATACAAAAAAGAATTTGCATTAAATCCGAGGTTCTATACAAGAAAGAAAATTTGATGTTGGGTTAGATTTTTGGGGAGTGCATCAATCTGTTAACTTTTTAGCACCCCGTCTCATATATGTCAATCTATCGAGTGAAACAAGCCTCCTTCACATGGAATATAAGCACAAAACAATCTTCCCTATTCTCGATTCATACGTTTATTTCTGCTTGATGCCAATGCAAGTCTATTCTGTTTCAAGTCACAGTGACCAGAAATTCTAACCAGTCATATATTTAAACACAGAGCAAACAACTCACTCAACCCTGTACGACAATCGCTAAACCACTTGCTTCCTATGTCTTTGATACTGTTTCTTGTTTGGGCAAATGTTATTTTCAAGGTCTTCACAAGTTTCAAATTAATGGTGCCAAAATATTACTTTCGACCGTTATCAACACTTTTCCAAACAAACTTTTAATAAAAATACTGAGGATTAGTGTGTGACAACGATGATAAATACGTTGGCATGTGCACTCAGCGTCATTCACACGATTAAGAAATACATATAAACAGTCATTTGTGAGTATAATGTCAATCCTCATTTGGGGATTCTGCGATTTACCATATATCAAAATGCCGAGAAAATTACTAGAACGATAGTATTTCTCTCTCTCTCTCTCTATCTCTCTCTCTGCTTCTCTCCCTTTCTTTCTCTCTTAGTCTCTGCCCATCTCTCTCACTCCCTCTTCTCACCCTCTTTCTCTTAGACTCTCCCTATCTCTTTCGCCCTCTTCTCTCTCCTCATTCTCTTTTAATCTTTTCCCATCTCTCTGGCCCTCTTCGCTTCCTTCTCTCTCTCTCTCTCTCTCTCTCAGTCTCTTCCCATCTTTCTGGCTCTCTCTTCTCCCATCTTTCTCTTTTAGTCTCTCCTCATCTCTCTCGCCCTCTCTTCTCTCCCCATTATTGCCCTCTCTTCTCCCCTCTTTCCCTCTCAAATGATAATACTTAAATCTAGTGAAACGATAAATGGAAGAAAGTGTAAATTAATGTTTCTACCTTTAGCGTTTTTTAATGTTCACTCAGTACAAGACGTAAGTGTCACTCAAGGTAGAGGTTACTAAATGAGGTTTTTGTGTGGACGTAGGAGGAGGAAGTAAATGCAGATTAGGAAGATATGTAGGATATACAGCGGTTGGCTTTAGACTTGAAGAGCTTAAGATTGTAGTGGTCGTAAAAGCAATCTTTTCAACATAGTAACAGTTCTAGAGAAGAAGCGGTCTTTGTGGAACTTCTTCCTTATCAGTGGAATACGAGAAGAACGAAAGTATTGAATTCGTATCATAATTACAATGACCATATGTATTTGCCTCTTCAAAATATCCGCACAGCTGCACAGAAAAGTAACAATTAACATATACAAGCATGCGTTCATACATACACATACACACGCCAAAACACAGAAATCTTTACTTGCCTATAATTACGGGTCTTCAGTGGAATCTAGAGCATGTTTAAATCCACAACCAAGCATCTAAGAAATATGATCTTGAAGGAAAAATAAGCTGACACGTGTAAAGACACAAATATATTGTCATTCTATAAATCATAAATGTCTTACTATTCTTTGTCTTCTATGTGCTGTGTCCCTCCAAGCCGTAGACGATAATGGCTCTCCTCATTCCCTGTAGTTCTTAGTAAATGTATTTTGCTGTTTCTCGTAATCCCTGTTCTGTCAGCCCTTACGCAAGCTCGTTAGGTAGGTTATTTACTGTTTTCCTTTGTCCCTCTTGTTTTCAATATGAGGAGTTATTTCTTCTTGTTGTTTCCAATTCCTGTAAAACTTCGTTGTTGCTCACATGTCAAGTCCATGCTATTCTCAGTATCCTTCTGTAGAAGCCTTAGATTGTTTTTACAACGTTTCTTGTTTTGTCTTCGATGGACATTTTAAAATTCATGTTTTATTTCTGTAATTTTTCATACAGATACAATTTCTTTTTTTTTCTTTCGTTATTGGTGTCATCTTTTACCGATGTTTTCATGAGAATGATTCATAAATACGACAAAATATTCTATGTTATTGAAAGAATCTCAGACTCTAAGAATTTTATATAGTTCTTGCTGAATTGATACTTTTACTATTGTTCATCTAATACAAGGCCTAAGACCCACTCAAGGTAGTGGGTTACTGAATAAAATTAATATAAGGGCGTACAAGGAGGGAGAAAGAGAATAATATTATAAGGATATGTAAGATATATAACAGTTGATCCTAGACATAGTGATCGGGTAAGCCTCCTCTAGAGAGTCCGTTCCACAATGCAACAGATCTGGAGAAGAAACTGTCTGAGTGGGACTCCTTCCTTACTAACGGAATATGAAGGGAATGAAGATGAGTTGACTCAATGTACGTCTCCCAGTTGTGAAGCTCTTGATTGGTGGAACCAAGGAATGTAGTTCGCCCGAACATTTGCCATGGATATAGAGATAGAGTAGCGGGAGACTATCATTGTTTTATCTGTTGGAATGGGGATCTATGGAGGAAAATAATTTATCACCCAAAAGGCAGCGTAGACGCTTTTGGGATCTATAAAACCTAGAAATTGAAGACTGGTAGTACCAGCCCAGATATTTTCGGCCTGGTCAGGCTCTTGTAAATAGAGAGCATAGCAGGGGGAGGCAGTTACTTACTTAAGCGCTACAGAGTACCGACCACTTTCCAGCATTTTTAACGATGGATCCTATATTTCTTCCACTTGATGTTAGGGATGGCAATAGGCGTTCCACGCAATATTTCTCATCGAGAGAACATCTGCTCAATGCGAAATCAACAAGATGTAAGTATTAATCAAAGGAAAGAGTGCCGAAGAACGAATCAGCCGGTGCAGTATATTAGATAACAAAGATGAGGATGCAATATCCTGAACAAATGATATTGCTTGAACTAGAAATGACTTAAGGCATATAGACATTTCGTTACTCGCCATTGGAGTCTATTGTTAAAAGCCGAAATAAAAGCTAAAGAAGAAAGAAAAAAATGAGGTGAACAATAAATGTTTTTGCGTACTTTGCAGAGCTGGCATCAATCCTCGTTTGTGATCTTTATAGTAAGAAATTTATTTGTCATATATTCTTTGTTTTTTGTCGCTTTTTGCAGTTTTGTTTTTTCATGAATTTGTATTTCTTCAATGTTGTCTGCCGATTTATTGATAAGTTCTTCCATTAAAAGTTTTCAAGAGAAAATTTGCAAACTTTGCCGATCTGGAGAGAATGCATTAAATGCGATTTATTTTTTCAAAATTGGGCCGTCATCATGAATTCGTAATGGAAAAAACAAATCAACCGTAATCATTTATCATAGTCAATGGAGTACATTTGAATTCATTTGAATTTAGGCCAGCATCTGCCAAAACTGCTTGCTTTTTTTCCCACCCAAACGTTTTCTCGTTATCTTAGGTCACACATAAATTATGTGTACTATGTTTATGAATATAAACTTATTACTTATATTTTCTCATATATATATATATATATATATATATATATATATATATATATATATATATATATATATATATATAATTAATTGTGTATTTGGGCAGAAATCCATCTTTTATACAAGTTTTATTAAAGACAAGGAACTGCGATTAATCTTTTTATTCAATTTTTCTTATGTTCAAGTGTTTTCTTTTCTGGACATAAAGTGTGTAAAAACTGTTCAAATCTTTTCTATATCCGAGCAATTTCAGGTATTCTTTTAGCTACTATCGACGATGACTTTTCTTATTTTTACGAATGTCTAGATTTTTATGAACATATCTAAAGTAATAGTAACTTTTTTTTTATATATTTTACAAACACGGTAAGCATATTGTGGACATATTCAGAGGTTGATGTTATTGAATGTTGGCTTTCTCTTCTTATTATTAATGTTTCAATTATTTTTATCGAAATTACAGAGAACCAATATAATTTATGAATTCACATGTCACTTAAGGAATTGTGTTCATGATCAAAACAAATTCATGAATATTTCTATAGGACATACCACTACATTCTTATCAAGAAGACTCACGTTATATCTCTCTGACCATAGCTCAATTACGACTCATTTAAACACACACTGAAACATACTAAATCCCATCCGCAATATACTCGTTGAAAATATAAATATAATGACGTCAACACCGTCAGCCGTCTTTTTCATGCTTGAACGCAATCATCAGGCCATTATGAAGATTGCGTTTAAGCGTGAACCAGACTACCACTGTTTCCTGCTAACCTCAGTGTTCAGTTTTATATTTACATACGCTCTATCCCTGATATTGAGCAATTTTACCGATAAACATAGCATGCATTAAAACTATATTTTTATCATATATATGAATTGGAGAAAAATTTATAACAAAATGGAAAAAAAGTTTTCTTGTGACGTGTTTCATCTTTTAGTACTTCATCGTACATTTCGTTCTTAATGACTTCATAAGACGATGAAGTCCTAAAGGGCGAAACGCGTCAAAAGAAAACTTTTTCCACTTTGTCATGCATTTTCCATAATATTGTTCTGATATATAAATATATATATCGTTATCTTATCTTATCTTATATATATATATATATATATATATATATATATATATATATATATATATAGGTTTACGAAAAAGTTCCCCGCGCCATTAGGAAATTCTTACCAACGTGTAAATGCTATTCTTACTTTATTCTGATGAAATTAATGACATGAGATGGTATTTACTCAATGATTCTCAACCAAACATTTTAATATATATATATATATATATATATATATATATATATATATATATATATATATATATGAAGGAATATAGTCTTAAGGTGTGCTATATTTATGGGATAAAGTGCTCAATATCAGAGATAGAGCGTGTGTAAATATAAAATGAACATTGAAGTCAACATTTAGAGGCGACAGGCTGTTTTCATGTTAGACGCAATCGTCAGGCCTGTTCACTTTTATATATATATATATATATATATATATATATATATATATATATATATATTTATATATATATATATATATATATATATAATTTGTGTACTGGATAAGTTTGAAAGTATTTTCAATGTATTTATCTTCTTCGTGTAAATAATCCGAACTGCATATTCTTGGATATAATCCGATGATTATGCCATATTTTATTTTGTTGTTATGATAGGATTAGAAAGTTATTCGGCGGTTTTTATTCGTTGATTTCCGATGCGCATCGAGTTTTCAACTGCTGTTAACGCGTTGAAGCATGATATCCAGGAAGGGTAAGGAATTGTGTTCTTCCATTTCGTATGTAAATTCCATTGTGTGTTCGACTTTCTTTAGTTGATCTCCTCGGTCAGGTAAATCAGTATCACGAGCATATATAAGTAGATCATCATCAGTATAACAGAAATATGTTGATTGATTGGGTGAAATATTTCAGAAAGGACCGGATTCGAGAGAGGCGATCCCATTGGTTATTTAAATTTTTGTTCTTATTAAATGTAAGGAGATTTAGGCATTTTTCAACTGAGACGTTGGTGTATAGGGATTTTATATCTAGACTGGCCATGCGTTTATTTCCCTTAGTTTTTCAACGAGGCTGCCTGAATTCTTTATGAGTGTGTATGTACGTGCGTGTATGTGCACATGCGTAGGATGTCGTGGTTATATTTTCTTTTCATAATTTAATTGTCTCCTCTCCTTATTCAGTTTTTTCTTTATTTTTCGCTTCTGGGTGTCAAAAGATAATATAGTGAAGTTATTTCCGATGTCAGAGACGACTTAAAATTAAGTTAATATTCCAGAATATTCTGGGGTTAATTAATGTTTAGGTTAATGAAATGGTCACCCAGGAAATCTTAGCTGCGTTAAAATGCAATTTTTGCTTTATTCTGATGAAAATTATGACTAAATATAAAATGCCCATATAATGCTGTTTACTACAATGATTCCCCAATCCACAAGTTGGCTTGAGACATTTTTAAAAAATGGGTCTAGAGGTGCAGATTGAAAAGAGGAGACTTACGCCTGATGTCGAATCGAGACTTAGAAGTTCAACTTCGCAAACTGATAGCCAGACACCAAGAGCAGTGCAGTCATTAGTCAGAATTTAGATTTTCTACTACATTTTGCTTTTGTAAATAAAATGTATTTCCTGTTAGATGGAATTTCTATTTGTGCTTATATGGGCCTGCATTTTTTTTTTTTACACAAAAATGGACCACAAGGAAGAAAAGGTTGAGAAACACTGGTTTACACTTCGTTTTTTTAATTTGAGTATCATTAGAATCAAGAAAATGAATTCCTGAAGCTAATGGTGAAGTAGATGCAAGCACATCTCGGGAAACTTTAGCGAAATTTTCAAACGTTTTGAGATCAAGAACGAAGAAAACTTTGGAAACATCAGAATTTGAAACCTGATTAACTGGAGGACCATAAGATGACTGTAGATGCACGAAAAACGGAAACATCTGCAGGGTTATTCCCGTCTTTGAATAGGAAAAACTAAACATTGTTTGTCGAGCGATACTGTTTGTTCCCTGGATGTAATTTATTTTGAAAATATGACATAGCAAACACGCAGGAGCAAAATATGGGACACCAAGTGAGAACTGAATTAACTAGCAACGATTTGCAAGACTAACTTGTTAACCATTACACCACGTCAGGCATCCGAGTTGTGGATAGACGAACGCGAAGAAAATATCATACAGATTTATTTCCCCTTTTTATATCATTTACCGCTCTTAATTTCAAAAGGCAATTTAAGTATATATGCATAAAAATGTTATTTTCTGTGCAGTTGTTTCAAAGACGAAGTGGTTCCCAAGGGACTAATGTCGTATCGTTGTGCAAACAAGGCGCCTTTTATCGGATAATTGAATAAAACTCATAACAGGGGTCATGAACACTCACAAGAATACACAATGGAACCTGAGTTGCGCAATGTCAATCTAAAGATGAAATTAAATGAAAATATGTCTGGTCGTATTTGCGCTGAAAATAAGTTCAGTCTTGGGGAGCAAATATTCTAAAGTTTGATTTTTATTTATAATAAAAATTGAATGGCAAAATATTTCCTCTCAAAACAACATAACCTTATGAATTATTTCAAATAATTTAAACCACAAATAATTTAAAACAGCCTCGTTTTAAGCTATCAAACTTTTTTAAACCGACAATTATTAAACTACAAGATATATGTGCCTGGTTAATTTATCTGATAATATAACCCGTGTTATCACAGATAGGAATTATCAAATAGACATTTTAATACTGTCAAAAGCGCAAATGACTGCAAATAAATGGCGTCTCACTTTATTCGCCTTTTTTAATTTCTTCTAATTTGTAGAAAAGTAATGATGCGATTCACAGTAATATTTGATAGTTTATATATATATATATATATATATATATATATATATTATGAAACGGACAAAGTCCGACAATTATTCTTTAAGACATTTTTTATGTTTATACGTTCTTTTTATAGATACAAATATTAAAGTAAATGCTCTGTTTATAATAAACAGTATTAACAACATTTACCGGCCTGAATGTCCGAGAAATTTTCATAGAAAATATGCGTCCTCCGACAGGAATCGAACCTGTATCCTATACGGAACCGTCATATAGCCTGACGTGCCTTAACCGATTGGGCCACAGAAGAGCGTTTGACTAGCAATGTCGATTTTACTGCTAACCGAATATATATTATATATACATTTTACTCGAGTAAGTAATTCATACAATGTAGATATACTGGATTTTCATAGTTTCACATTTTTACTCATGTTACTGAAGCTTCAAGAAACATTAACTTTTAATTTGAAATTATATTTACAGAATGCACACACAAAGTTTAAAAAGGCAAATATTTTGAAAGCAAGGTAAAGACCGTGTCATTGTAATGGCTTCAAAATTATAACGACAACATTGATAGCAAATGTAGGCTCCAAGATCCGAAACTAGTTTTAGAATACGATTGATTTTGTGAGTTGTTTTATCTTTTTTTATATGAAACATACCTTTCCACGTTCTGAATAGAATTACAAAGTATATCTTTACTGGTAAATTGCCGTCATCTTAGGAATACTCCACAAGTTTTCAGTCGTGTTAATATCAGGTGAACATACAAACCATTTCATTAAATGAATGTCTTTAAAAACAATTTTATTCAGATATTCTTTAATTTTCTTCACTGAATGCGATAAAGAAAGGTCGTGCTTAAAAATTGCCTTTTTTACTGAAAGCGTTTACTTTCTTCCTGAACCATGTCTCTACGTGTGCCGTAAAAAAGAAATCAATGTATGTCTAAGCAGTCATCTTAATACCATATGAACTGCCATGAGCTCCCCACTTCACCACCTGCGTAACTCCCTGGGAGAACTTTCAGGTATACGCAACAAGCTACCTTGTGTTTGCTAAGTTGCATCAGAGCGGCGCAACCAGTTCACGAAATGTTCAAAATGGTTACATACGTACCTGGAACATTGCAAACTCATTTATGTAGAAATGCCTTACTCAGTTATGTGCTATACATGATACATGCTTACGCGATCATGTATCTTTCAATACATGACTGACGAGGCAATTTTTTCCCACAATAGGTTGCCATTTCTTTCTGCGGTAGACCAGTTGCTATCCAAGGTTATAGAACCCGGTCTGTTCTGCTACTTACCCATAGAAGAAGAGGATTCATACCTTTCATACTTTTCCCAAGGGTATTAGCACGTAAGTTAATGTAATTGATTCGACTGGAATTCGAACTCTGCTCTCCAGTTCCTCAATCCGAGCCGCTATCCATTACACTATTGATGTTAATAATATTCCCTAATAAAAAAAAAGTCTTCTATTTTACTTAGTGAGAGATCAAACTGAAAGATATTTATATACAACGGTAGCAAAAAGGTGATCGCTTACTTTAAGCAAACCAATCTCAAATGAGACACACTCAGTGACAGTAAATAGTCTGCAGGCTCAGATCTCAGATATAACAAATGCAATGCTTTCAGTTCATCGAAATTGCTTCATTTGGTTATATTCAGCCTATTTCCATAGCTACACAGAAACAAAAGCGGATCCACAGAAAATAAAAGCAGTAAGAAAAAAGATGAAAAACATAAGATGCTTTGGCCACTGCTGTTTTGTTTCATTTATGATTGTTAGTGAGAAAGATAGGCGCCCTTTGTTTAAAGGCAATATTTTGGGAGAACGTGATTAAGAGCGTATTCATAACTAATGGCTTGTGAAACCACTTGTTAACCACTACACGATTGTGACTTCTTAGAACTGGATATATAAATGTCTATATCAAATTTTGCTTTTGGGATGGGAAGAAGATTTGTTTCCTGGTGAATCATATATTTTATTAGTACACAAATCAATAAACGACTGAACCTGTAAATCGTAACGTCTTTTCTCTCTGGCTTCATTTAGAGTTTATGATAGCAATTATTCATTTATATTTGTCACTTGTATTATTTGTATTTTTCTTGCACTCTAGTAAAAAAAAAACAAAAAAAAACGGAAAATATCAGTGATGCCATGGCCTATTTGTAATTTATGTTAATGCATATATTTGATGGGTGCATAGCGCTGGATATTTCAACTGTCTGTGGAGGAAGCTAGGTGTGCCGCTTGCAAAAAATACTCCACTTTTCATATCTTTTACTTTTTTTTTCAGAAGCGCGATCTACTTGAAATATCATTTCTTACGACATCTATACCATTCCAGCTGTTGTTCTTGTAGTCTTCTGTTGCGCTTGCAGACTAGATCTTATCCCCTACTTGTTTTCACTTGTTTTTCTCAACATTCCAGATATTCAGGTTCTTAGCCGACGTTGTAATCGAGGAGGACACGTTACAACTCTCAAAATGGCTTCTGAGAAAGAAAAAAAACGCTTCATTAGAAAAATATGTTAATTCTCTCTCTGTCTCTCTCTCTCTGTTTCTCTGTCTGTCTGTCTGTCTGTCTGTCTGTCTCTCTCTCTCTCTCTCTATCTATCTATCTATCTCAGGGAAGAAGGACTCTAACGTAAATACTTGCATAAAAGAATCAACACAGTGTTCGGTTTGGTTGGCTTTATTATGCCCTCCTTAAAATGTTATATTTGATGGACTCTCCCAACTTCTACGTACAAAGTAGCAACATTTCACTATTTACATTATTCGGACTATTGTCCTCATCTTTGTCGCCATATTTGTTACAACGTTTCGGCCGTTGTACACTACGACCTTCTTCAGGTGGTTGAAATGTCGAACTGAACCCTTTATATATATATATATATATATATATATATATATATATATATATATATATTTTAGTTTACATAAAACTAGGTAATCCGTATGGGTAGACCCAAGGAGGATGATATCCAGAGAGCTCAATGTAAATTCAGAGCAGATATGTTTGAATAAAAAACAGACCACTTTAAGGTTCCATGTAATAAGTTATTTCACCACAACCCCTTTAAAAGGGCTCTGGATCATCACTTTACTTCCAAAGGTTGAAATGAAAAATGAAAAGAAATTATTATTGTTTGTTGTAGCTTCTTCCTTTAATATCGGTCTTCTCCCTCACCCCTTACCCATCTATATCTAGAGATAACACGCGTTAAGTTTAAGCGACGTCTAGCCTAAACAGAGTGGGTTTAAGGATAAATTGAAATTGAAATGGTACATCTAACTCACTCATGTCTTCTCCCCCCCCTCACTTCCTCACTTCGTTAATTGTACATATGCTTGGTGCGGTCCGTCAAAAATGTGTAAATATCTTTTCATTTTTCTTTCTTATGGTCTTTTTTAAGGTTTCTGAATGTTTCGCAGATGTACATTGCAAGCCATTTTATACAATCTATTCTCTCACATACTCACTTTCTCTCTCTCTTTCTCTTTCTCTCTCTCTCTCTCTCTCTCTCTCTTTCTATATATATATATATATATATATAAAGACAGAAGGAAAATCTTCTGAGGGACTTTATCAGGGTAAATGCAAGGATTTTATTTTGTAATAAACAAAAAAAGAGCAAAAATGTTATTGGTCTTTCCAAATTTTTAAGTTTAGGAACCCTCATAAATATTCATCAGGTTAACAGAAACGACAGGCAAGCTATGGAGAATAGGACATGACACAATTCAATGGGTAAGTGATGTTTTTTTAAATTTTCTTTTTTGTTTATGCAAATTAAAAGAAAATTCAAAAAACATCACTTTTTTACACACACACACAAATATATATATATATATATATATATATATATATATATATATATATATATATATATATATATATATAATACAATTTACTCTACAAAATAAAATCATATCATATTACTATTATTAGATTTCCATGCGTTTGTCTTTGAATTTATCTTCTTTTATGCGCCGTCTCCTTTCCAAGATGTTTACGATCATGGCTCTTCCTGTCCTTTGTAGCTCTAAGCAGTGTTTACTTTTGCAGTAACCGTTTCCAAATCCTGACCAGTCATCCATCCCCACAAGCTTGTTAGGCAAGTTACTCGCAGTTTCCCTCTTTTCTTCAGAATGCCCTGCGGGCGTCAAATCCTACATGAATAAATCCTGTGTAATGGAGAATTTTTTTACGGTAACTAAGAGGCTTTACAGTTAAAAAAAGAAAGTCATGGCGTCATCTGTAGTAAGATTCGTTTTAATTAAAAATAAGACTTTGCTTTTTCAACATTCACTTTCTTGAACGACATATTCACTTTTCTGCTCCACTATCTATACTGTACGTCAGTTTGTTTGTTTTTAGGATTTTTACATGAATCGCGAAACAAATTGGCGCAAATATTCTTGAGAATCTTTTTATCACATCTCTACCGTTAGCATCAATGCTTGCGTTGATATGTCCAAATCAGATGATCAATTTTGGACATAATCTTGTTAATGAAGGATTATGGAGTTATATGGGCGTTAACAGGCCTAACACACGCACTCACACACTCTCTCTCTCTCTCTCTCTCTCTCTCTCTCTCTGTCTCTCTCTCTCTCTCTCTCTCTGGATGGATGTGTGCACTCATTTTACCACCCCTAAATCCTCCATTTTTATGGGGCCAATAAATACAAAAGAGATACATATTTACATATATATAATTTGCATATATAACAAAAATGTTTTTTTTTTAATATTTCAAATATTTTTTTAAAGTTTTGTAGTCATTCTTAAGCAGGACTTTGAAATCATCTCCACTTCAGTTTCATTGCTGACGATTCCCAGAACCATCAGATTTGGTATGAATCATCTTTGAAACTTCAGTCAGGTTTTTGCATAATCATCCGTCTTTACTTCGGTTTACCTTTTAATCCTGATAACAATTTTTCACATCGAAGAAAAACCAAAGCATTCCATGCTCTTGATGTCTCAGTTTTCTCATTCGTACAGATTAATGTATTCTGGTAGTTTTAGAACCCTTAGCACGTGTCTTGTTGCTTGGGTCTCCGCCAGCAACTTCCGGCGTTATGGAAGTTTAACTTCGAACTTTAACGAAAAAAGGGATCACTCACAAAAAACGAGCTATCTATGTATCTCTTGTTGCGCTTTGAAGGCAACGATTACAGCGTGACTTTTCATTTGCTGAGTCACCTTGATGCCTGAAATTATTTATCTAAAAAGGGAAGGTAATAAAAATAAGTGAGAAGACGGTTAGAGTTCTTGAGAACATATCTTCAAAAATATACTGCCTGTACTGCCATCATTTAAGCCACTGTCCATACTCACAGAACATCTTCCTTTTCTGAGTAATGAACTGCATCATGCGCTTTTGCAATCTTCCAAGAAACTGAATATTTTTCACCATGAGAATTCCCTAAACATCGGAATTAATGGTACAACATCTGCAGACTACGGTGGATAAGTGACAACTTTCCAGTTAAGCTGTAACCATTTTTTCCGTTTCCAAAGAAACACGTGGAATAGTATACTATTTCCCCTTTATTAATTCCGGACGATTTTTTCAATTTCTGCTTTCAAATCACTTGGTTAAGAGCAGTACTTGTTCGAATCAATTTCCAGAAAAGATCTGATAGAGAACTCCCATCCAATCCTACCATATACGCAGTACCATCTTCTTTGAATTAAAGATTTACCTTTAGTTAGTGTAGCGTCATTTTTTTTTAACATCGTTTATCCTTGTTGTAAAGTATGCGATTTTCATCGCTTGTTTATATTTGTTTAAAAGGCGGAACATTTTCGACGATTTAAGTAGCGAATCGCAGACGGAAATCCGGTCCATTAGGTTTTTAAATCATTTTGAAGCCAGTCATCAAAGCAAGTTGGTGCAAATGATTTTCACATCTTGGCTGGAATATTTTAGTATGGTGAATATCTATCAAGTTTTATAGCGTTTATTATTCTCCATTAATGTCTTGATTTGATAGTTTTCAACTTCAGCTTATCTGCCCGACCTTGGAGCATCGTTCAGCGAGGAATCTCCAGTATGAAATTTCGCAAACCACTTTTGACACGATCGAATGATTACAGTATCTTCTCTATAAAGTACCAAACTTCTTTTTTTGGATATTTAACTTTTTTTTTTTCTGAGAGCAAAGAGAAAAACTATAAAAAAAAATATGTAGCTTATTTTCACTATTTTAATGTTAGAATCGATAAAACAGAATTTGATATTTGTTAAAATTTTTCGTTTGTTTAAGGGCATATAAACTCTTTATGGGTCGTTTAATGTAGTTATTTGATTTCCTTGAGAGATTTGGTAATTTTTTTACTATTAATATCTGTTGCTGGAAATGTTTACGATAAAAATTTATTTTTATTCTTTCATAGTGTTTTGAACACCGTTTGGTGGTTCACTATTTACCCATAGCTAGGACCCTGACAGGTTCTACTACCTCGGATCAGGGTGGACCTGGGTGCAACAGCAATTAACAGGTGGTTCCACCCTCCTCAAAATCTCCCGAACAGAGGCCTTGCTGCCAGATGTAGTTTATCGTCATACCCAGGACGTGTTAAAATGTACTCTGATATAAGAGTTGTCACAGTACAATGAAAAGCGATCATTATGAATAAATTTGGTTGAATCTAATCACTTAAAAGCATCTTACGGCAGAAACTTGGCAATTATTGGCCCACCCAATAAATTATATATCATTTACTAACGTACTTAAATGTAATTAATTTTGGCGGCAGTATATATTTATGTATCTCTCGCTTTCTCAATGTCACTGTTTGTCTGTATCTTTTCTTCTCTTTCTTTCCCCTTTTCTTTCTCTCTCTCTCTCTCACGCACATATACACACACACATATACATACATACATACATACATACATACATACATACATACATATATATATATGGAATTGAAAATAACTTTCGTATTTGGTTCCATGAGGTGTTAAAATGTTCCATATCAGATGTCCTTGTGATGCCAGTTCTTTAATAAGAATAAACATGTTTCCTCGTTTTAACCGAAGGTTCTCTTGCGTGATTTGCTATTCAGCTCTGTGAACTTGTTATGCAATGTTTGTTATTCTCGTTGACGAGAGAAGAAATTAATAAGAAAATACAAAATAATCTTTTCTCTTATCGTTAGCTTCAACACAATCACCTGAGAAAGACCAAAAACGCATTTCATTTAAATAGTTGTGTTAAAAGATGAAAAATGCATGATATTACGTTATCTTACAGAAATTCAGAAAACAGTTTGTCATATTGTTGAAAGTTGACTAATGCATGGGATAATAATGCAACACAAAATGTAGTTAGAACAAAATGTATTGAAACAAGAAAGTGTACACAATATTTACATATAGTCTTTTGTATATTCCTGGTAAGACCGTTCCTGGAGAATGTGTTGACTGAGTCGCAGTCGAGGCAGAGTCTCTGGTTGAATCTCTTGATTCCTCCCTCTCTTCCCGGTACCAACCATATTTATATGGTCGGTACTCCACTATGCAAATTAGGTGGATCCTACCACAACACATATAAAAACCTTTCAAAAATATAATGACTAAAAGTATTGAATTTATGTTATGGATAATATCAGTTCGTTTCACATTTAATCAATTGAAATTGATTGATTAGGGAGTATGTGAACGCCACGAACTTTTTAGTAGCAGTGTAACATGTGCCTTGCCATGGCTACATACGGTTTTTAATTCTGAGTTGTCCTTCTCCCATATTGGCTGCTAACCCAGTTCCCAATCGACTCATAGTCGGGTATATATGCGAAAAGTGAATGTAACGAAATTCGACTGGAATTCGAACTCGACTCTCCGATTTCTCGTTCCATTACACCAGCCGTTCATCCATTACACCACTATTTACATCCATTAATTTAAATAAAGGCTATAAATTTTGCTTCTTTCTCGTGTGAATCTAAATGTCCTGAAGGAATCTTTTTCTTTTCCAACTTAACAAATAAAAATTTATGTATGAATGTCTTTCTTATTACTATAAACGGTATTTTTAACGGCTACACGTTTTTGAGTTACGATTTTAGTTGCTTTTTATTCTTTTAAACAGTGAAATTGGTAAGAACCGGACTTAATCAAGAAGTCCTACTAAAGAAAACATTTGCCTCTCGGTAGGATTCGAACCTTCATCTCTTTTTCCATTCAGCGAAACGTCCCAATGTTAATTTGGCCATGAGAGACCTTGACAGAACAGGTGTGGGAATACTTACTTAATGTAAGATCTACATACAATAAAGTTCAGATGTTTGAGAGACGCATGTTATGATCAAAATTTACACATACGTTTTTGTTACCTACACATTAACATTAAACTTGCGTTTTGATCCAATGGGGGTCTCAGTTCATATCCAGTAAATAATTATAAAACTTGAAATTTTTCTTTTACCATTTATATTGACTATGATGAAGAAAAAAAAAAAGGAACTCAGCCAATTTATTTACACAAATCGTATATTAACGGTCAAAGAGCCGCATGTGGCTCGGGAGCCGACGTTCCCCCCACCCCCCGTGATAAAACAAAGTTTGAATTATCTATTTAAGAAACTCACATCTCTCGTTTTGACTTCTATGAATCTATATCTGCTATCTTTACCGAAATCTTAAACAGTAATTTTTTAAATGATTTTTTTTTAAACCGACATTATTATTTCTATGAGCGTTATTTTTAGTTGGTACCCACTAAAAACAACGGTCATAGTGACAAGAGATAATGAAATAATCTATTTTAAAAATTACGTAAAAGTCTATTTGTCTTCCTGTCTGTAATATAACAACAACTCTAAGTAGAAGTTCATGAGATTTTATTTTGATTCATTCTGCTTTAGTACTGAAAAACGTTCATTTTATTATGATTGATGAATACAAGCGAGAGATGAGGTGGGATATGCTTATTTTATTACCACCCTGTCTATCATCTAAACACACATTAAGAAAGAGTTTCCAAAGCAACTGGAAGTAAACTTATAAACAATAAGTTTTAACCTAATCAAAATGACGATGACAGTGGTTGTGGTTTTAATGTGTTATCTTGAACAGCAAACGTTCAAAGCAAACGAAAAGTGGACATTTAGAGAGACAGAGAAATATTTTATAAAAAAAAAATGATGTAGAATAGTTCTTGAAAAGTCAAAGTTCAAGAACCCATTTTAATGAGAACAAGAGAAAAGTCGACTTTAAAATAGAAAATAACAAAATAAGAACGACAAATCCGAATGTAACTAGATCCCTTCCCCTGAACGCGCTTTTCATCAAACCGAGAGGTTGTTACTAATGTAAACAATCCAAATGGCTGCAAACGTGGGAGTGCGCATGTCAGAAAACTTTCAAGGCATTACTGCAAACGTGGGAGTGCGCATGTCAGAAAACTTACAAGGCATTAAATGGAGTTTCTATACACGCGGGTAGAACAGTAAACAGAGAAATAAAGCGAACTAGATACTTTAGATTTAATGAGAAAGACATTTTGCTATGAGGATGTAAAGCCACAAAAATATTTGTTAGCACAGATACTAGACTCGATCTATTCTTTGAGAACGTCTGCACTTCTTGTCGCGAGCCACTGCTCTGTGGAACAGACTCCCAAGAGAATGTTTCCCCGATAATTACAACCTTAACCTGTTCAAGTCTAGAGTTAACCATTATCTTCCCCTCCTATCCGTATAAACTGTCCCTTAACGTAAGCCTCTACCTCGAGTGGCCCGCGGGCATTGTAGAGGGTGGGTCTTACTTTAAAAAATCTTTTGTGAGTCTTGAATCTTAAAAAAAACTTTCTTTTCATACAGAAGTGCAAAATCGGGTAGCAATTGTTCCGTTGCAGCTCAGACCAAACACCAGGTTCGTTGGCAAGGCGCAGTTTCTTCCAGTCAAACGTTTGTGACTTAAAAATTACCATTCGACCAGATCGTTACCCACGAGTAATAAACCAGATTTTATTCTTGGGTTTTAGTCTACTGCTATAAGCAAGCGAAGTATAGATGAGGCGTGAGTAGGGAGGAGGCGCACAGTCTAGCGGCTGTCTTCCTTGTCCGTTCACCGAAGCCCGCTTCGTCCCTCTGTGTGCATTTTCGTGGGATGGTCAGTTTTATAGATAAAAATTTTATTTTTCTTGTCATCTTCGTCTAAAAATGTAATTTATCTTCATTCCGTGCGTATCTCTCTGATTGAGTCTCTTGCTCTGTACCTTGAAGTTGACGTCACTTACTTATAACCTTCGTTCGAAAGTAAATGTTCCGTATCCATTTTTACCAAAGGTCCAGCTTTTTTCAATTCAACAAGATCTCAGCTGACTCATATTGCTACACGATGGCTACCAAATAAAACAGAATCGGTGATGTGAGTTCGAGCCTTGACCGTAGCTCTTTACATTGACCACACATTAATGATTTAGTGAAAGTTTTGGGTTTACAAAAGGGCAATGGGAGACCTTTAGCTTATGAAGGACGTCCAACTAAAAGATTACTTTGGCAGTAAAATTAATTTACTGTAGATGGTCCCAAACTTGGCTGGATATCGAGTTAGCACTTTGGTTCTGTAAAAACCCCAAATTCCACAAATGAACAAATCCCATATCGTTAAAAAATGGAATAGAAACATTTCCCAATATACCTTTTCTCAAAGGATTGATTGATTGACAGATTTGTTATATTTTGCGAGTGAATATTGCATTAACAATCTTTTAGAATAACAATGATTTTTCCTGATACAAATCATACTATTTAACCCATATCTAGGGAGGATATAGATTCATAACTTTCCCAAGTATATTTACACGTAAGTAAATGTATGAATCCGACTGAAATACGAACTCAGCTCTCCGATTGCTCATTCCGAGCCGTGCTCTTATGATCTATCAAATGAATATTTGAATTGTACATCTGAGTAACAATTATTTCTTTATACATGTTTGGTTAAAACGAACGTAAGTTATTCGTTAATGACTTGTTTCTCTATTTCGGGCCATTTTCCGAGTTTCTGGTACGTATTTAAATATAAACTGTTCACCATTTGAAAATAATATATACTAATGAGTAAAGTGATACACTGATTTGTGTCAATGCACTTAATTACTGTTTTTTTGTTTTTTGTTTTTGTTTAAGCGTTTTACCCCAAGCAAGGTGAGAAGCCACTAGGACGCAAGGGGTTACAGAAAATTTGGAGCAAAATCAAATAGGAGTGATAGAGGAAAGGATGAGGAGAAGGATAGTGGATAGATCAAGGCAACTGGAGATGTCGATTGACATTACATTTAAATAGCTGGAGATTATAGCTCTCAGGGAAACTGGAATAGGGAAGGGAGTTCCACAAGCGAGAGGTGCGAAACATGAAGCTAGTGGAGTAGAAGAGATGGCTACATTTAGGAGTTTCGACAGTGAAAGGGTGAGAGCAGGATGCCAGCCTCGTAGGGCGCTTGAACTCATGAAGTCTGGGAACCAGCGAATGCAGCTCCTCGGAGCAATTGCCATGAAAGTATTTGTAAAAAAGACAGAGAAAGGCGACGGCGCGTCTGTGAGAGAGCGACTGTCGACGAGATGCCAGAACAGGGCCAATTATATTGCATATCCGCTTCTGGAGCCTATCAAGAACCCCGAGGCAAGCAGAAGGCGCTCCAGACCATATATGGCAGCAATACTCCATGCAAGGGCGAATTGTTGATTTGTAGATCTGGAGGATCGATTCCGAGGAGAAAATTTGCCAGCAATAACAACAAATTTGTCATTTCTTGACTGCAAGAGAAAAACGATAATGATGACAAAAAATTCACAAAGAGTGTGGAACATGTGACGTCAATCTCTGCAAGAAACTGTGTTTACTTCAAAATAGAAAAGAATTCTAGAACTTAGTTTAGTCTGACACAAGTCCCGCGCTCACTGTCAAAGGAAACTAAGCTTAGCAGATAAGCGTATATAATATATACACTTTTTTATTTCGGTCATTAACATTAATTTGGTTTAATAAAAATTATAAAGCAAAACAGAGATCTAAATTAGTGAAAATTATATAAAAAATATTAGACACTATAGAAACATTAGATTTTAAGTGTCTGAGTTCAAATTAAATAGCTGCAAATAGAATACTTTCCGGGCAGATTTCGTGTGCACATAAAAATACAAATGATATATCTCGTTGTCTCTGAACTTTTAATATATCCAGATTTTTAGTTTTACTTCTGTTTCGGTGTTTAAACAATAAATTGGTTAGTGGTCAATTCGGGGTCAAATTTTTACCTTCTGATGAAAAGCAACAAAAATATGTCGACATCTTTAGCGGGCAAGTCCTGTTTTTACGACTTTGGAAGGAAACAGGAAATAATTATCCAATACGCGACAAAGTTTTTGCTAATAAGTTGATCTGCATCTTCATTAACCAAATAAATCTTCTCTTTCTAGCTTTTATATCAATTTCTTTCATCAGTAATTTCCTCTTTCTTAGCCATTCACTAGCAATGTTTATCAAAATATTCCCCAAAGTTATAAAAGAAACAAACATGTATATATTTGTATCCACATTAATGTTAGTCAAAAACAGATGATAATATTTGTAAATTGCCTGATATTATGAGATTCAGTATTTGACATCTGCCTTCACAATTTAGTGGATTCTCTTTCCTTTTAAAACTAATCAATGGATAATTGACTTCTAAATAAACAATCTACTTCAATGTTCGATAATGTGAATGCAAATAGACAAATACGTACATATATATATATGGTGTGTGTGTATGTGTTTGCGTGTGTGTGTGTCTGTGTGTGATAGAAATTAAGGAGGATTTGAGATAATTATAATTAAATAATTCATCGAGTCTATAAGTAACCTCAACAGAATGCTCAACCGGCTTCTAATGCTCTGGATGGAGCGGCTTGGTGATAGTAGTCGTGGCTCTCGGGGGCACAGTGCTATTGGTAAGTGAAATTCGGGTGAGTTTCACCACGGAATATGTGAACGAGCGGCGCAGTATCGAGTCTATTTCTTTACCTCATCGTCACCGAGGCCCGTTGGTATGACATTTGCCTCATATTGCAACTGTCCGGGTTTCAATTCTCGCACTCAAATATAGGACAAAACGGCCGTCCAATGCTTTCTGTTGAGGTTTTTTTCTAGACTCGATGAATTACTTATATATATATATATATATATATATATATATATATATATATTTAACTCACACTACACCTTTCTGACCATAGCTCAATTACGTCTTATTTAAATATTCATGGGGACTTAACGGACCCTATTCGTAACATACTTGTTGACAACACTAATATAATAGAATCATCTACATGCTAAAAAAAAGGCTAAAAATTATGGAAGCCTTAATAACAAAAACAAATAAAAACACTAAATAATATCAACTATGAACATAGACAATATCTTGACCGTGTTTTGAAAAAAAATGAAAACATTATATAAATACATACACACAACAAACTATTTCTTATTTAACAGTTAAAATATTTGAACAGTTTTTATATCAAAAGAAAAGAAAAAAATTATTAGATTACATGAGAAATTGTATAAAAAACTAAATCAAAGCACCTTGTCTGTCGTATTCAATGAAATGTGCATATATATATATATATATATATATATATATATATATATATATACACTAAAACACTATAAGTCTCGAGCATCAATTCACAACACGTGGCTATAAATAACACCTAATCAAGGAACAAATAAATAAAGTAATGTTCACATCTAGAGAAAACAGCTTAAAGTATAAAATTAAAAATAAATCCAAACACTTCCCTCTAGTAACCACTTTCAACACCATTCTTTCTCCACTATCTCTGATAATCAAAAGTCGCTGGGAAATACTACATCTCAAGCCAGAACTAAAAACTTTGTTTGAGGAACCCGGCCTTCTAGCATATCGTAGACAAAAGAACCTTAAGGAAATTATAGGTAGTAACCAAATTCCAGACGATAAGGTAAAACGTAATAGACCAAGAATAAAAACAGGATTTTCCCAATCATGTAACAACAAAAGGAGCCTATGTTGTAACCACATTAAGCACACCAATTCGTTCACTAGCTCAGTCACTAAGACTACTTTCAAAATCTGCCACAACTCTAAATGTAGAAGTCATAACATAATTTACTTATTAGAATGCACACTATGCCGGAAACAATATATGGGAAAATCTGAATGGCCCTTTCAGTACAGAATTAATAATTATTGGATTGGATTAAGTCGGCTCCATACGAAAGATTATTACCTGTAGAACGACATTTCCGTATAGAAAAACATGATTTTAATTACTATGCAAAGTTCATTTATTGAAAAAGTAGAACTAGACACAAAAGATAACCTTAGAAAAATACTAAAAAAGGAACATGAAGACAAGTGGATTTTGCGCCTCAAAACACTTCGTCCGGACGGACTTAAGCACAAACTAAACAACACAGATAGAATTAATATATAATCCCATAGATCAACCCCCACCCACATTTCTCAACCACACTAGACAGACATGCTTGCAGAGGTCTCTCACATACACAAATATATACACATACAAACACACACCCCCAAAACTAAAAAAATAACATACACTTAACACATCCATCCGCTTCTCAAGAAAATGAGACTGAGGACGGAATTCTGAGACACATGAATCTCCCAGCCTCTATTTAAAAAAAAAAAATTGAAAAAGGCTGTTTAACCAATACAAGGACTGACCAAAATCAACAAAAAACGCAAAAAAAAAACAAATGAAAACTACAAAGTTCATTTTCTTCAGAGACAATCATTCACTCTTGTAGTTCACTGCTACTAACAAGAAGGGATTTTTTTCTCCTGATGATGGCCATGCTGGTTGAAACTAGTTGAGGAAGCTAATTTAAATAATACAACAAAAAATATTAATATACAACCCAGTCTGTCTGAAATTTCTTTTTTAAATTGTTTTATTGTTCAACACACACACACACACACACACATAGAGACGCGCTCGCGCATACACACACACACACACACATGTGTGTGTGTTTCAAACAATAGTAAAACAATTACGATTGATCAGAAAGAGACAAGAGACGGACTACACGTACACACACACACATACACACAGACAAGTATGTATGGACAACAAATATATATATATATATATATATATATATATATATATATATATATATATATATATATATATATATATCAGACATACTGGGAAAACAAACACAATAGACTACCAGCACACACAATTACTCTACACAACATAAACATATATATATATATATATATATATATATATATATATATATATATAATATATATATAAATTTGTTATAAAAAACAATATATAGGTATACAGAAGGAATTTGTGTATACATACTAGAAAAAACACACACAATACACAAAAATGAAAATAGGTTTAAGGAGATAAGAACAAAGACCTCCTTCCTTCGCCTTTTCTCTGACCAATCTTAGTTGTTTTATTACCCCTCAAGCAGAATATTTTCGCCACAAGTCCAAGAAAAATTTGGATTATTACTACACACAAAAAAACAATGGAAAACAAGGAAAATTTCTTTTAATATGTGGAAATAACAATTCTTTGCCTGATAAAAGTCGCGAGTCCGGAAAAACGTGTAGCAAGTATATGGTAAATAAAGTACAATATATACTTTAAAAATCCACATTATAACCAAAAACGTTTGCGGATCTCTCTTCTCTTTAAAATACACACTTTTCTTCCGTCGAAACCACTATAACCTCATATGTATATATATATATATATATATATATATATATATAAGATACCGATACATATTTTTATAATTTATCAAGAACAGTATTGGGGAATTGCATGACAAAGTGGAAAAACTTGTGATACGTTTCTTCCTTCAGGACTTTATCGGACTAAATTCATTATGTTGGTACGACTATACATGAACACGACAGGGGGATACTGAAAATTTTAGAATTTTTACTTACAAAAGTGATGGAAAGAAAAAGACTCTAAATTAATTGGGCTAGATAAAAAAATAAAATAAAATTCTCAGCATCCCTCTGTCGTGCGCATATGTCGTCCTACCAACATAACAAATTTAGTCCGATTAAGTCCCGAAGGACGAAATGCGACACAAGTAACCTTTTTCTGTATATAAAAAGCAGAAGATTCTGTTTTGGTCTGTCTGTGCATCATTCTGTCAGTGTGTATGCTAATTATGCAAGTTCACATTTCTCGACCGATTCCGATGAAATTGTACACACATGTTGCAAACTTTTCAATCCCCAAGTCCCCCGTACTTGGCAGAAAATTCGATGAAACAGGTCGGCACGACTTTTTGCAAAAACCAAGGCAAAGTTACTCGCCAATAAAATTTTACCGGATGAACTGATGTTCTTTGCACATAATGCAAGACATAGATCATGTTACGAAGTTTATCTAAAGTGCTTGATAGTTTTACTACAACATTGGCTTCACACAAAAAATTGCAAAAACTGAAAAAATCAGGTTTTTCGTACTACTTAAAATAAAAACTTAAATAATTTCCACATTTTTATTCGATTTTCTTCAATCATATCACAAAAATGTGCTATTATGCAAGAAATAAGATAGTGTTGTTTTACTTCTGATCACTTCCCTGCGGATAACCAAAAACTGTTCAAAAGGCCCATTTTTCGGCCATAACTCCCTAGTTTTTCATCCAATGCTTTCCAAATTTGCCATGTAAATTACATATGGCACAAATTGTCTTGTGTGAATGTTTGGTTTAAATTATTTCAATTAAATGGGCGAAATCTGCGATAAATTAGGTCCACAATCGGCTTTTGCCATTTAACAAATAGTTTCTTCATATGATTCCATCCTAAATTGGCATTCAAACAACTTTTGATGCAAAGATTGTTTGAGGAGGATTATTGAAACGTTAAAAGGGAAAAATTCCCGAAGAACCTCCTATTAACCCCAGCTTTACAGTAAACGTGCAAAGAAGGAGGGGGTGTTCATGCGTTTGCACTTGCAGTTGAATCAAGCTCTGACGCTTCATCCCAGTTTTTGTTTGATTATTACATTTGTGAACAATACCATACTATTTACAAGTTATTACGGCATAGGAAATTTACTGAATATCTAAAACATTGAAACAATTTAACCCCGAGCAACGAACACACAAGAAGTGTATATATATATATATATATATATATATATATATATATATAACTCAAATGACCAAACGCGTTGATAAGGAAAAGGTTTATTTTGGTCTTATATATATGTGTGTGCGTGTGTGTGTTTGTGTGCGATGTACTCGAAGGTCGTTTTACACATATCCAACAGTTCAGTTCCTAGAAAGGAACAGCCAGACTACTTGCACATATGATTTTTTTTACTGTAATATACATAAATAGATTAAAAAGAGACTTGCTTACAATGAAGTCCGTCTTGGCTGAATAGTAAAGCATGTCGGATCAAGCGGTACAAAACCCTAAAAATGGGGCGCAAATTCGAACCGTGCCCGAGGACACATTTTCTTTACTTAGATTTCTCGAATTCACAGAACGTTAGACGTAATATGCAATGTTTAATAAATAAAATGGGACGTCTATTTCAAATAAGAAGTGTCCACAATAATAACGGTTGAAGCAATATAAATATCGGCTAAAATTTAAATCCTTTAATTCTTCGGGTTCAAGAAGGTGAACTGCTACCTTACTAACTTCTGGCTACGGAAAGAGGACCCTTAGATTCACTGACCGTCTAGCCAACTATTGACTCCTCACTACTCGATGACTGATCCTTACTGACTGATTCTCTGCTCACTGACTGCTGACTTCCTGTCTCTTTCTGCTTATATGGATGCTGGTTGTGGTCCCACCACCCCTATCCATGCTACAGTATGTTCTTCCACTTAAATAATTCCGGACGGTTTTTATCAATTTCTGTACACTACTATACAGAAAAGATCTAATAGACAACTCCCATCCAATCCTACTATGTACTTAGTGCAATCTTCTTTGAATGAAGATTTAACTTTTGTTCATCAGTGGTGCGTCATTTTGTTTGAACTTTTATCTCTTACGTTTTTCCTTGTTGTAAAGTATGCGCCTTTCATCGCTTGTTTATATTTGTTTCAAAGGCGGTTTAAGTAGAGAATCGCAAACGAACATACGGTTCATTGGGTTTTTAAATCATTTTAAAGTCAGTCATCAAAGCAAATTGGTGCAAATGATTTTCACGTCTTGGCTGGAATATTTTAGTATGGTGAACATCTATCAAGTTTTATAGCGTTTATTATTCTCCATTAATGTCTTGATTTGATAATTTTCAACTTCAGCTTGTCTGCCTGACCGTGGAGCATCGTTCAGCGAGGAATCTCCAGTATGAAATTTCGCAAACCACTTTTGACACGATCGAATGATTACAGTATCTTCTCCATAAAGTACCCAAATCTATTTTGAGTGTTTGACATATATTTCATTTTTTTCTGAGACTAAAGAGAAAAATTATGCAATATATGTAGCTTATTTTTCACTATTTTTAATGTTAGAATCGATAAAATAGAATTTGACATTTTTCTTAAATGTACTCTGATATAAGTGAGAAGGCAGCTAGATCCCATGAAAATATCCCCTCAGAAAATGATGCACCATGTATTGGCCTCATTTAAATCACTGTCCATCCTGGTAGAACATCTTTCTCTTCTGAGCAATGAACTGCTTCATGTTCATTTGCAATCTTCTAGCAAAATTAATACTTTTCCCCCATAAGAATTCTCTAAAGACCAGAATTAATGGTGTAATATCTGCGGACTATGGTAGATAAGTGACAACTTTCTAGTGAAGCTGTAGCTATTTTTGATCGTCCCTAAAGAAAGACGTCGAAATGTATGCTCTTTCTCTAAACTAATACCAGACAGATTTTGTTAATTTCTGCTTATAACTTGTTTAATACTAAGTTCTGATGCTAAGGTTGAATATTTTTTATGTTTAATGGCCACCGTTCGTGTCTGCCATTTGTGTCCGCTATTCGCGTCCGCCATTTTCAAATTCAATGTATAACTAAACAGCAAATGAAAAGATTGTTTGTTACACTCTAATTCCGAAAAGTGTTGTCATTATGAGATTTTATTTCAAACATCTGTTTGTGTTGGTTCTTCAACAACGTTGAAGGTTTGGCGTCAGGGCGTGTTAATATATGAATTATATTAAGGTGAGGCTGCAGTGCATTTAAAGTAGTGATGATGCAATATTAAACCAATTAACTCGTAAATAAATTTATTTATAAAATTAACTTGGCTTTAACGACTCTTCGCCGTTGTGTCTATAATATCATGTTTTAGATTATTTTTCTAACATTATTTAAATTTTGATGAGCGGTTTCCTACTGGAATGCACATAGAAACAAAATGCAAGGAAGCAGTTTCAAATCTTGATTACCGATACGAGCAAAGTACAAATTACTGTTTATAAACAATACATTTTCGACGATCTTTCCCGAATGATCATATCTGCTCACGAAACGTACCTTAACGTAAACATTGACAACATATTATGAAATGGATTAAGTCCAACAATTATTTAATATATTTTACCTTTATACATTATTTCAATATACAATTTAAGTAAATGCGTTGCTAACTAGACGCTTCTCTGTAATTGAGTGTTATAGCACGTCAGATCAATTGACGGTTCCTTATAGGACACAGGTTCAATTCCTGTCGGAGAACGCATATTTTCTACAAAACTTCTCGAACATTCAGGCCTCTAAATGTAATTAATACTGTTTATTTAAAAACAGAGCAGTTACTTAAATAAATTATATCTATTAAAAATAGTGTATAAACAAAAAATATATTAAATAATTGTCGGACTTAATGAGGTATCTTTAGGTAGCAAGAACACATTTAAACAAGATTTGTTAAAATACAACCGACAATATCTGTCTATTTAATATTTTATTTTATTTTCCAATGTTATGCATCCGAAAAAGAATTGTGAATTAACGGTCCGAATTTCATGATGTTTTTTTCTGCTTTTTGTTCAAGTACTCTCATCTGTCGCAGTCATTATCAAGAACTGGGTGTCAGTCTGATAGAATAAATTTTGCTAGCTACATTCTGGCAAATTTTGGCACCTTGAAATTCAAATTAATTCAAGAAAATGTGCATTGTATAAGTGATATCGTGTGTGTGTGTGCGTGCGTGTGTGTATGTGTATGTGTGTGTGTAGGAAAATGTGGGAAAATATGAGCATAAAACGAAAACGCCAGTTATACTTACACACCGAAAGAGGAAACTTAAATTGTAGAAACACGATACGCGTATATTTGAATAATTATGAATTTTAACGTTTCAAAAATATACCAGGCTGTAAGAAGCAAAGCCCTCTCTACGATACTGACATCCAGCGTTTTGTTTTTTTTTGTTTTTTTTTACTGAGACGATCAGAAGTACTTGAACGGAAACAAAACGAAACACGGACTTCAGAGAGGTTATCCACTATTTGGATTCGGATCTATAACAGATAGACCTTCTCACTTGAATTTAACAAAGTTTATTTGTTTTTGACTTCAATGTCCATTTTATATTTACATACTCTCTTTTCCTGATATTGAGCACTTTAACCCATAAATATAAATGCCTTAAAACTATATTTTATCGTATATATATATATATATATATATATATATATATATATATATATATATATATATATATATATATATATATATATATATATATTACTGCTACCAGCAAGCAGAAATATTTCTCCTCCCGATGACGGCCATTTTTGAGCCGAAACTAGTCGAGGAATCTAAATGAAATAATAATAATAAAAAAACGAAAGAATATTAATCTACAACCCAGTGTGTCTGAAAATTTTAATTTTTTTATTGTTCAATATATATATATATATATATATATATATATATACACGTTTCATTAAATAATATAGGCAATGTTGTCTATTTATTTTATGTAACTTTTCTTCGTAACGTCTGATAAGTTTAATAACCTTATCGTTGAACGAAAAAAGAAATTCACAATATTGATCCATATTTTTTTTAATACAATCTAAGCTTTCGGCTTACATAAGCCATTATCAAAGAATGAAAAGATGCTGCCTAAATACACACACACACAATATATATATATATATATATATATATTAATTATTTAACCCTAAACAAGGCAATAATGCCACTAAGACACCAGGGGTTACTGATAGTGAAAGAGAAGGAAGGCAGAAGATGGCGATTGATGTTACATTTATTTTGGCAAGGAAATAAGAAACTGGAAGAGAGTTTCTGGCGGTGTGAATTGCGTCATCGTGCTCTTTTTCTCACAGACGGTACAGTCGACAAAAACAAACAATGCGCATGCGCAAAACTTACCCATCGCACTCTGTATATATATAATTTGTTTATATTGGCTTGGAATAGGATATATCTTTTACGAAAGGAGATATTTGAAAAAATCCGAGTGGCGCAGATTGACATATTGTCAGATTCGATAGTGGCACACTCAATAACTTTCTGTCTAATTAAGAGTTATTTTCACTTTTAATAAGTTTGGCATACCTTAGATTTAAAAATTTTGAGAACCTAACGATATTTTTACTTCATGTTTCAAAATAAATTCCTTACATTTACCTTAATAAAGTTGATCAGAGGACGAAACGCGTTTGTAAAGCACAGTATTCTTTTGTCTTTTTCATATATACATATATTGTCTTTTTCATATATATATATATATATATATATATATATATATATATAAATATGGCATTTACTTTTCCTTTAGAGAAGTTTGTAGGGTCAACTGAGATTGACTGGATACTTTGATAAGTCGTTAATAATAATAATAATAATAATATTCAATCACCGACTCTACATGGATGATCTCAAACTCTTTGCCAAAGACGACAATGAGTTAAAGGGCCCCCTCAATATTGTAAAATACTTCAGTGACGACATAGGTATGGACTTCGGATTAGATAAATGTGCAAAAGTAACATTCAAGAAAGGTAGAATTACAGAAACACCCTTAATAGATTTAGATTTTGTCACAAAGATTAGGGAACTGGAGCATGATGAGGCCTATAAGTACCTAGGAATTAGCGAAGGAGATGACATACAACACCTCCAAATGAAGGAGAAGGTAAGAAAGGAGTACTACAGGCGTGTACGTCTGGTACTAAATACCGAGCTAAAAAAAAAAACAGAATATCAGCCATAAACACCTTGGCTGTACCTGTGGTGCAATACAGCTTTAATTTCCTTAACTGGATCATAGCTGAAATTAGGCGAATGGACGCCAAAACGAGAAAGCTTCTCACTTGCTACCGCATGCATCATCCCAAAGTTGATGTTGATCGTCTGTATGTGCCCAGATTCGAAGGAGGCAGAGGATTAGTTCAACTAGAACTGTTCTACAAATCTACAACAATAGGCCTCCAAAGATACTTGGAAACTACAGAAGACTGGATGATGGTATATGTCAAACATCATGAAATTAGTAAGCGTCTTTACTCCGTAATAAAGGAAGCCAACAAATTCAAAATTAAGTTTCAAATGGGCGCAGAAATACAAGTAAAGCACAATACACCGGCTGAAGCTGCATAGTACTTAAAAAAAAGAAAGCAAGGACAAATGCAACCGGTCAGATACAGAAACAATGGCAAGATAAACCGCTTCATGGCCAATGCTCTGCCCGTACCAAACAAGCTGACGTAGACAACACTCGTACTCATCAGTGTCTATGTAGTGCAGGGTTGAAAGCTGAAACTGAAGGTTTTATCCTTGCTGCACAGGGCCAATGCTTGTTAACTAGGAATTATCAAGTACATATACTAAAATATTGTGTTAGCCCAAAATGCAGATTCTGTGATAAATATCCCAAAACAATTGATCATCTTGTATCAGGTTGCACGATATTGACAACCACTGAGTATAAAACCCGGCATGACAGAGTGGGCCAATATCTGCAATGTCAATGTCGGACATTAAAGTATCGGCCACCACAACTAGATTGCTGCGTCATTAACTATTATATCAAGTTCCTAACGTTTTGTACATCGAACCTTTTTAGGACCTGAAATACAAGCCTCCACGGTGAAACTACTCTATAATAATAATAATAATAATAAACCGATCGAGTGACTACATACATCGATAGATTAAATAATTAAAAAGTACTCTTCTGCGACAGTTAAAATCGGAAAGAAGGAAAAATACTAACCGATTCAAAAACACCTTATTGACAACCACCAAATCCTTTTATGGCCGGATAGGTGAGAAACCTTCTTCTGTTGCCTGAAGTGCTGAATGAGGGAATTTTGTTTTCACCTCTACCCTATGTTATTAGAACTTATATCTTTATCTTTATTGTTTCATCACAACGTTTCGGCTACTGCATTTTTCAGATCGAAAGACCGCCACA
The DNA here is from genome assembly GCA_903632075.3 of Acanthosepion pharaonis. NCBI lineage: Eukaryota > Metazoa > Mollusca > Cephalopoda > Sepiida > Sepiidae > Acanthosepion > Acanthosepion pharaonis. The sequence continues at coordinate 2,650,108 of CAHIKZ030002998.1, read as the reverse complement.
ATTTTATTGGAAGGAGTCAGAAGAACATGAAACGTGATAATACAAAAAACAAAGGTAGATATACTCGTGGCAATAAAGAGAGAAATAAGCTTTGTAGATTTGAAAATCGGATTTGGATTGAGATCGAACCTAGGAAAGCTTCCTTTTTTTTTAAGTAGAAAATTATTTAACTATTTCATAAATGTGTATTTATATTTATGTGTATGACTCATTATGGGTGTGCGTGCATTTTCAGGATTGTAAAATCAGTGCATAAAGACAAGTATATACGTGTGTGCATATAGAGAGACAGTAAATACCTATGACTATGTATGTGTGTGTGTTTGTGTGTGAAATACGTTAATATTCGTCGCTTTTGCAAAATGTTAAAGCCAATCCCCAAAACTTTAAATTTTAAGGAGTGTCTATAACATAAAATAGAACACTCCCCTCTCACCCCAATATTATTATTATTATTATTATTATTATTATTATTTTCAACGTGCACAGTGAACCCATCCTATTTTGAAGTTGACCTGCTTTTTTTCCTTGCTCTGGGAAAGAACCTCAAATTCGTATGGGACCATAAAACCAAAGTGGGTAAAGAATTTTCTCGAATGACAGAATTTTGAATTATCAAAAGTAATCTTCAACTTTTTCTTGGATCATTTTTATAAGTCTATGTTTTATTTTTCTTTTATCCCTATTTTTAAAAATTAGTCGGCAAGTATTAAGGAAAACTATTCGCATTTTCGATATTCCTTTCGTTTCGATTTGTTTATCAATATGTGCTTGCGTGACAAAACGTTTTCAGTCTTCCAGATTAAAATTACCCTTTCTGAACCCCAGGAACTACTAACGAACAGTACCCTCTGATATGTAATATATCTATTTTTGCTGTTAATACAGGGGATTTTTTTTTTGGAGGTGGGGGGTAAAAGAACGCGGAATGACAAAAACTTATCTTACTTTCTTCCATTTTCCCTTAAAAACATTTTAAAATTCACAATTTGCACACGAATCATATAGAAGCGTGAAAAAAAAACCCACTTAAACCAGTTCATCACCCATGAAGGTGCTAAGTTCTAGTAATATGAAATCATGAAGCTACCTCAAAGATGACGAAAGTTTGTAGAACAAAATGGCAATTCTAAATCTATATACAAATATCTAGTTGTTGTCTTTATAAATTCACTTTAAAGACACTTTTGTTCCAATTCAAAATTTTCAATTTCATGTTATCAAAGACAAATTTTAAATATCAATGAAGTGAATGAATTTCAAAAGAATCGCGAAGTATAGATATCAATCTTCGAATGGATTCTTAAATGTAACAAAATGGTATCTATTCTGGTTTCTGAAATTAACCCTTTGACCCCTGCGTTCCTGAAGAATTTTCTGCCTGAGCTATTGAGTCAAAATCCGCATGTATGTAATGTTTCACGATAGATATAAAAATAGTTTCAAGTGTTTACCCAGCATTCAACCGGTGGCTGGGCATTACGTCATTTTTTCTACCACCGGTAAATCGGTGGTCAGGGCTCAAAGAGTTAAGGATGAAAATTCAAATTTGCGTTGTTGTCAACCATCTCTCGAATGAAGTAGACTTCTTTAGAATTTTATGTGATGTCAAACTTGATAAATAAAATAATTCAAATAATAAAATAAGATTTCATAATTATTCCGTGCTGAATAAACTGTTATTTGTTGTTGTTTTTCCCTCAAAAAGTCTTGAACATAAACAAGAAAATGCCGAGTTACGTAAAGTTCTTGATATTTTTTTTAAATAGAATGAAATTGAGAAATTACTTAAATATGCAGTCATTTTTACGACACAAGTAAAATAGCTAAATAATAATTTTTAACAGATGCATTTCTTTTCTATTTTTTTTTTTATTAAATATGGCTTTTTATTAAAAGATATAAAGATTGTCGACTATGCGAGATTAAACTTGGGATAAAACTATCAAAAGCTGGCACTACAGCGTCTCATGACTGTACTGCTCAAAATGTAGTTGAAGAGGTTTCCAATTGGAAATGAATCCCTCGAAGCAAATGAACAGGTCTAGAAAGGACTGTGTTGTTAACAGTGATTTTCTTTCACCCCAAATTTCATCCAATATAAGACACGCAAGCTAGGTTAGAGTTGAAATAGTAATGATTGATGAGATATGAATGGAAGTGGGTGGAAATTGGTGGCTATGAGGATAAAGAGGATAGATAACTATTGACCCTTGACTTGGAGAGGTCAAGATAAGTGTTCCACAAATTAGTGGTTCTTAGAGAAAAACTACTTTCTTACATTTGGAACACAGAAGAAATTGAGGATATTCGACTCTGTAAACATAACAGGTTATATTTTTTTTAATCATCTCACCACAAGCAAGGCCACAAAGTCTCTAAGACGCGAGGGTGAGAGAATATGAGAAAAAGAAAACATTATTAAGGAGAAACAACAACAAAAGAACAGGAATTAAGAAGACAGGAGATAATGATTGACATTGCATTTATATTTTTGAAGATCAAAGTTCATTGGAAAGCAAGAAGCCGCAAGAGAGTCCTGCATGCGAGAAGTTCGAAAGAAGAAACCGTTAGCATAGAAATTACGGTTGCATCCAGCCATTTCAAATGTAAAATGATGAGACCTTTCTACCAATCTAGTACTGCGCTTAAATTCATAAAGTCTAGTTACCAAAGAGGAAAGATCGTCAGAACAATTACTACGAAAATACTTATAGAAAAGACAAAGGGAATCTACGTTACGGCGCTAGGAAAGTGACTGAAGCCGAGATGCCAGATAAGGAACAATAACATTGCAGATTCTTCTTTAGATTTTATCTGAAATCTTTAAATATATAGCAAAAGGACTAAACCAGATATGGCAGCAATATTCAAAGCAAGGACAAATGCGTGACTAAAAATGTTTAAGATAGATTCTGGCGAGAAAAATTTCTCGCACGACCCAGTGGACCATCTTTCCTAGCAGCACACTCAGCAGTTTATTCAATATATTATTCGTCTTAGTCCGAGGAGGCGCAATGAACTATTCTCTTCGAGGTTAGCATCAAGCATGATGATAGAAGGCCAAGAAGCTTCTCTCAGACGATTAGAAGAAAGCAGTTTCGTTTTGAAGGCGTTAATTCTTAGCAGTAAAGCTCTAGATTTGTGAATCTAGAGGTGGAATTGGTAATAAATCTGTGTTGAGACATGGCCTCTTCAGTTTTGTTTGATGTTTATATTGTTTCATCATAAAAAATGGATATATATATTTCTGTGCGTTCCACTGCACCCAAGAAAGGGTGCATATTAGAGAATTTGAAAAGTTTTTTTTTTGTTTTTAGTAATACAATTTTTTTTTTTTACTCTTTTTTTAAAATTATTTTCCATCTAGCGTAAATGTTGCTACCGTGTCAATGTGAATGAAATTAGCTGAAACACCAACAATTGATAAATCCAACTTCATACGTCAAAATCATATCCATAAGACTTCACGTCTGGGAGTCTCACCATGGAACAGCATATTTTTTTTTAATCATTTCACCCAAGCATAGACGATAATGCCACGAGGACGCAAGGGATTACTGGGAGTAACTAAACAAATCTCGCAGACCATTGTTACGCAAGGAGTAATTGACAGGGAAATATAATGAGAAAGGCGTTAGTGAAGAGAAAGGACAATAAAAGAATAGGATTCAGGAAAACAAAAGATGACGATTGATGTTGCATTTAAATTTTTGAAGATTATAGTTATCGAGAAGGAATTCCACGGGCGAAAAATGAGAGAGAAGAAACTATTAGAATAGAACTTACGGTTACATCTAGCTACTTCAATAGCAACACGATGAAACCTGGTTGCTAATCTAGTATTATGTTTAAATTCATTTAAATTTTGAAGATATATAGCAAGAGCACAAGACCAGATATTTATTTTTAATCATTTCACCTAAAGCAAGGCGATAATGCCACTAAGACGCAAGGGATTACCGGAAGGGACTAAACAAATTTCGCAGACCATTGTTACAGTAGTTATCCTACTTTCAGCGAGTCCCCTATGTTTGCGTTGTATCAACAAGACTACATATTTATAGTTATTTGCTATTCTTAGCTTAGGTCACAATAGTGGGAGGCATTTGGCGAAGAAATGATTTAACCAAACTTTCTAAATATTGCTGCACGGTAGGGGCGTCCCGTTTCTATGTATAGACTTTTTTGTGGGGAAGGAAGTATTATTGTAATGGATAAGGTAATTTAGTGTTGGAATCAGCGGTTTAAATATTACTAAGAGCTAAAAAGGACATGAATTCGTGAAGAGAGATGATCGCCCACGTCCTGAAGGGACACGGAACACTAGAAGTAGCAACATCTAGATGGTCGAATACAGATTTTCAAGGCAGATGACTCTCCCCACTTGACTCTTCACAATCTTCCTTCCCACTTTCTTTTTGCTTTTGTAATCGAAGCTTAATATTAAAGGATCATGTTTATATCTGGTCCTCACCGATGGCTGAGGTAGTTGTTTATTACTGTGAATGTTCCATGTCATTGCTCCACACTTGGAAGAATTAGCACATCACATTTGAATCAGTATCTTTTGGTTAAAAAAAGCTTCCTCTCCACAGAAAGATTATGTTGCGCCAGTTGGATTTATCTGTGTGTGTGTGTGTGAGAGAGAGAGAGAGAGAGAGAGAGAATTATTGATATTTACTAAGCTTAATTTAAATCTATTTGACCAATTATGATTATGAAAATTGTAATGCGCCAGTTTCGCAAGTGAGAAAAAAAAGTTGACTATCAGAATTCTTCTTTTATGTGCCGTTTCCTTTAAGGATGTAGGCGATTACAGCCCTCCACATCTTCCTACCCCTTGTAGCTCTTAATACGTTTTATCTTTTTGTTATTTCTCCCAAACCCTGTTCTATCCTCCATTGACTCCCGCTCATCAAGTATGTTACGCGCTGTTTTCCTCTGTGTCTCTTACCCTCAATCTGCCCTGTGAGTATCAGATTTTCCAAGCCCTCCTTCCTCATTGCTGATGTTAAGTATAAGTTTCCTTTTTGCTTACATTTTTTCAAAAAACCTCATCGTTGCTCACGTGGGATCTTAACTTTTATATGGATTTGAACCTGGACCTCTCTCATCGTTGAAAAAATACATAATTGATGCCCGTGTTTATTGTTTCAATAACATCTAGAAAATAAACATCTAGATTTCTCAAAAGATATGGGTACTTGAAAGGTTTTTTTTTAATCTACCCAGATATCTAAATTAAATTCGATTCAATAACTTATGATAGTGATTGATTGAGTGATTGGTTTTCTACGGCTTATCAACCTTTTGAAGGTTATTTAAAGCCGAATTTTTAGATTGTGAAATTTTATTTAGATAATAATGATTTAGTGATACAAGACTCAATAATTAACCCATAGCTTGGGGGAGAGAAGAGAGGGATTAATCTATGTCAGGCACAGGGTAGGCGAATGTTAACGTGATTTAACAGAAATTAATTGTGAAAAGACGGCGTGCCAACGGAGACAAAAGTAGAGGGAGACAGAGGTGAAAATTGGCTGACAACATCACCGAGTGAACTGGAAGATTATTCTTAATGACTCAGACGTCACCCAGGTCTATGGAGACTGTTGGGAGGTGCTCAGTCGCGCTGCGATCCTATGACCACACCCGTCATGAGACTGCTGCTGCTCCTGTTGATGATGATGATGAGGATGATGATGATGATGATGATGGTTATGATGATGATGATGAGAAAATACAATAAGAAATAAAGATCGTTTTGTCTTGCAATAGGTTTACACAGGCATTTATTGGAGTAAAGTCGACATAGAAACATAAAAAGGATTACAATTGCGAAAAAAACAATTGACTTCATGTTTGTCTTTCGTTCATACTCAGCTCATGAGGCGTTGTCTTTCGTCGAAAAATAGATTTTAAAATAGTTGAGAAGCAAAACTGGGTAAAAAAAAATGTAGCTCGCTGTTAAGCACACACACACATGCATATACATATATTATATATAAACTCACGCAAATATATATATATATATATATATATATGGAGAGAGAGAGAGAGAACTAATTTTACGTATCAAAGATATTTACCATTTGAAAATTACTTGCGAGATCAACATTCTAAACATCTGCTCCTAACAACAGCAACCGCGTCAACCATCCTACTCCTACAAGCTCTTTCTTGATATTTACAAGGCTTGATTGATTCTGGTCCGAAGTACAATCCAACTCACTACACAAGCGATTGGTCTGGCTAGAGTAGCGATTTTCCAAGCGTAGCAAAAGACCGAAAGTAGGAGGCACCCAGTGAGGATCGAACTCACTAATCAGTCGTAACTAATCTAGTGAGACAAGCTTTCTAACCATTACACCAAGTGCCCTTTTGATTTTCTAAGCATAGCTTAGATGTGGCACAAGGATAAATATATATATATATATATATATATATATATATATATATATATATATATATATATATATATATATATATATATATATATATATATATATATATATATATATATATATATATATATAATTGTCGCTTTAGTTGTCAATTGAGAACATTTTTGTCAAGGAGTTTTTTACATCAAACTCCAGTATTTTTATGTATTTGATAGGTGTCTTTGGGATATTTTATTGTTACTATTATAATATGATAAAAATAGAGTTTTAAAGTATACTATATTTATGGTGAAATTGCTCAATATCAGAGATAGAACGTATGTAGATATAAAATATAAAAGTGGACACTGGTCTGTTTCATGCTTCATGCTTTTTTCAAGCAGGAATCATACTGTCACTGCTCGGTGTGGACCCCAGTCTCCTCTCTCTCTCTCTCTCTCTCTATTTCTCTATCACTCCCACTCTCACTCTCTCTATCTCACTCTATCTTTCTCTCAGTTTCTGCCCCCCCCCACTCTCGCTGTGTGTGTATGTGTGTGTTAATTTAATATTTTAATCTAAAACAGCGGCAAACAGCTACAAATTTGGACACTCAGCTCATATGTCGTTTATTTAATATTGCAGCCCAAAAAGCAAACATTTTAAGCTGAAATAAATGACATCCAATAAAAGCAAAACAGAACCGTCAAATTTTGGTAGAAAAAAGGAAAGAATAAAAAATTTCATTGATAAATTTGTAAAAATTTCACTCGTGATAATCAACTTTATGCAAAAGTCGCCGTGACACTTTGCAAACAATTAAAATATATTTAGATTCAGTATCATATGTAATAATAATGTTTGTTTCCAATATCGAGATAAATATTTTTCCTATATCGATTCTCTTGAACTGAATCTCTGGTTGTTAGACAAAGGAATATTGGATTAAACATCACGCATTGGTTAAATTCTGATTGGAAGTGATTTTGTCACATATTTTCATTTCCTTATTTTAATAATAATCTTTTTAATAATAATAATAATAATTTAAATCTTATAATAATAATAATAACCCATCATTATGAGTGAGCTTTGCAAAAATAGTTAAAGAATTCAAAATCTGGGGAAATATTGATTCCATTTAGAAAAAATATCGAAAACAACATAATTCTTAGAAAGCAGCTATAGTCTTGAGATTTTCTATCACCCGATCCACAAATCAACAACAATTGAAATGAAAATTAATTTAATAGAGACGAGGCTGAGAGGATAGCGGTTAAGACGTTGTATATTTGAGGAACTTTTGACGCCATTGAATATCTAATAACTGATCAACGAATCTTTGTTTTGAAGGAACGAAGGAATAGTGTTAACGAAAGGAAATGTGGGTTAAAATGTCGTACGAAAAGAACAGTGAAAATATTCAAAACAAAATCCAACAACAAAGACTTGATCAAAGGAATGAATTCTTGTACATTTTCTACTGGGAGATATTCTGGACACTTTTTCAACTGGACAAGAGAAGAACTGAAGAAAGTATTTCACAAAACAAAGGCATACATAATAATGCATAAAGCCTTGAATTCTAGAGACAGAGAGAGATAAAAGAATCGTTAGCAATGAAGATTTCACTGACTTTGCTATCAAGAAACAAAAAGGATAACACACATCATTAAAAGTTAATTACCGTATTTTCCGGACTAAAACCCGCGACTTTTTTCTTCAAATATGTAGTGTGCAGGTTATATAACGGTGCGGGTTATATATGAATTGTCTTCGAATCTTGAGTGGTCAAATACTAACTTAAAATAAATTTATCAAATTTATCAGTGTAGTCTCACCAAGTTACACCAGCCGCTCGATATCGCTGTAAACAAACCGTTTAAGGACAACCTCCGTGTGCCATATGGGGAAAATGGATGATCGAAGGGGAGTATAGCTTCACAAAAACCGGTCACCAGCGTCGAGCCAGTTAATGTCCAGATAGTTGAATGGGTCACTCGAAGCTTGGGTCAAGGTTTCAGTTATCCAGAACGGATTCCGTAAATCAGAATTGTGCGATGATTTTCTGCAATCCCAACCAATATAATCAAGCAGTGACGATGAAGACGATCCAAGATTGGATATTCAGACAATAGCACCTGGTGGCCCCACGGAATTGTACACCCAGCTTTACAAAGACGATACCGATGAGGATTTTGACGGTTTTGAAAGTAAGTGACGGAATTCTCTGTATTTTTATGAAATAAAATTTTTTGTAAGAATGGAAAATATTTTTCTATTGATATGCATATAAAACTACTAGGGCCTCCCGTCAATACCTATATAAACCGTTAGTAACAATGAAATATCAAAAAAATGGTGCGGATTATAGGACGGTGAGGATTATACAAGGATTTTATACTGAATTTATAGGAGTGCGGGTTATATACAGGTTCGGACTATAGCGCGGAAAATACAATAAAAGGGTCTAAAATTGCAGAAGATCTAATGGAGAGACAAACAGATGAATGGGATATTCCCACACGAAAAGCTAAAAAGGAAAAATAAAAGTAAATCTGTGGCCATTTCAAGAGACATATTGAAGAAATTGCATATGACGTGACATGGGCATAGTTGTGAGGAGGGGGGGAAGATGTTAAATACAACGACATTAGAAACAATTATAAAAAAAAAAGTCAAATTAAAATGCTGACAGTGTGGAGACATAAATTAGATCAAACGTTTATCAGGTTGTAACGAAAGTGGAAGGCAAGATGGAGTAATGGATAGTGGCTCGGATTGAGGAATCTGAAAGCCGAGTTCGAATTCCAGTCGAATCAGTTAAGTTCACTTACGTGCTAATACCATTGTGAAAGGTATGAATCCTCTTCTCCTCCACCAAAATATGGGTAAAATAACAGAACAGACCGGGTTCTATATCCTTGGATGGCAACTGGTCTACCGCAGTAAGAAATGGCAACATACTGCGGGAAAAAAATCTGCCTCGTCAGTCATGTATCGAAAGATAAATGATCGCCTAAGCGTATATCATGCACGGCACATAACTGACTGACTGAGCGAAAGTTCTACCCATTTTTTTCGAACAAGCTTGAATGAAGTTCAATTTTTATCTGACACTTGCCAGTATCTTGATCACTAATGTATATAACTTTCTTTCAGATTCCACAAAAAGTATTTGACCCCATGTTTGCTCCCAGTGGTGAAGAACGCATTCGTCATGCCATTCTCTATGTATGTCACAGAAGGAATAAAACTAACGCAGCAGACAAATCTATCAAAAGCACATATTGTGACGGTATAGTGTGCGAAAGGACATGTAGAATGTGGTTTTCTAATTTCAGAAGCGGGGAGACATCATTCTAAACGATGCTTCAAGAGAAGGTCACCATAGAAGATTAGACTCTGGTGCACTGGAAGCAAATATTGATGTTAACCCAGCCATCACAGTTAAGAAACTCAGCGGGCACTTCAATGTTAGTCATCGCGAAATGAGAACGCTTTGGAAAGTGTCAAAGGTTGGAATGTAGGTTCTACATGACTTGTCAGCAGAGAATTGCAAAGAACGTGACAGTTATTATTGTGCATAGTTATATTTCAGTCAGCTCCAAGTAGCAGGGATGAGAAGTGGATACTTTATCACAATGTTTAGCAGATGCGCTAGTGGCTTAATCATGGTAGAAGGCCTGTTCAACAGCAACAAAGATCGTGAGGTTTACTGCCAACAACTGAGGAATTTAAATGAAGCTTTGGACAACAACAAAAAAAGACTATTTTTAGCAAAAATAAAAGGATCTCCATGATAACACGCGTTCCATACTGCATGAATGACAGAAGATCTGTTGGATGAATTCGGCAGCGGAAAATATTTTATCCACCATCGCTCTTTCCGATTTCTATTTGTTAGAAATTTTCAAAGACATTTGGATGGACTTGGACTAACTTCAAGATAAGAGGAACTCAAAAATGAGTTAGTTTTTTATTTCATGTCAAAACCTAAATAATTTTATATACTTGGAATTAAAATGCTTGTTAACAGATGAGAAAAGGTCATTGAAAACAATCATTACTACGTTTATGGTTAACAACTACTTTGTCTTATCACAGGGAAAAAATTGGACAAAATTTCGGTTACAACCTGATAGGTGAATGTAATAAGTTAAGCCAGAAATAATACAAAAATAAAGATGATTAGGTGGGAACGGTGATCCACTGACAACAGTGCAAACGGCTAGTATGTGACCATGCAAATTAATAATTTTTTTTAAGCGTTTCACCCCAAGCAAGGCGAGAAGCCACTAGGACGCAAGGGGTTACAGAAAAATTTGGAGCAAGATTAGATAGGAGTGATAGAAGAAAGGATGAGGAGAAGGGTAGTGGATAGATCAAGGCAGCTGGAGATGTCGATTGACATTACATTTGAATAGCTGGAGAAGGGATTCCTGGTAGCCCATAACTTATAGAAATACAAAAGATTGTATTCACAAGTACAGCTTATATATTACGAAGAGCTTTATCTATGTAAATTGCGTGTGATCTTAGTTTTGGGGGTTTGGGGGGGTTGTTTTGTTTTGTTTGTTTTTTTGTTTTTTTTTGGTTTTGTTTTTTTGTTTTTTTTTAGGTCTCTGGTTGGAACCCGGAAAGAAATGTGTATACAACAAAAGTCAAAGGAAATCATAATAGTAATAATAATGAATGTATAAAGGCTAATAAATGAAACCTTAATTAAATAAATAAAGAGCACAAGTAAAAGGTGCCTTTTCATAGATATGGCAGTATCATCAAATAAAAATATATCTTAATTTAATATTTAATTTCTGAGATGAGTAATTGTCAATATTCTTGTATTATTTAGAACTATGGTTCTCATCTTAATTAATATACGATATTGTTATAGACACAACAGAATATATATATATGTGTGTGTGTGTGTTAAAGGATATGATAAAATAAATTAAAATAAAGATTTTGAAATTGAAACTGAACCTTAAAACGTATAATAATTAAAGCCTCAGCTACGATAACAAAAAGTTACAGACAAAAACAGTATCAGAATCCCTGGTAGGCCGTTTACAAGAGATGAAAAGAATGTACTGTGTGAAACTGCTCAGCAGAGTTTTATCAACACAAAGAAAAAGGTACCACTACACACGTTGAATAGCATTTGACATAAGAATTCGTACAAGTAGAATGAATATACTTACTACATTAACCCCTCTTATCGGGGGTACTAAACAAAAAAAAGACAACAATAGTAATAATAACTTCTTTTCTTTACATGTGGTATGGGTAACGTTTAACGAGACTTGATAAAGTTAGTTTAGCTGGGAGAGTTTGCTTTCACTTCACATCGAGAAAAACACGAATAGGTAAATCGTAAGACACTAGATCCCATCCAGATCTTCAAGACATTCCTACTCTGATGTCGGTTAAGCCGCTCCCATAAAAATGAATTTGCTACTGAAACCGCAACTGAGTTACTTGATTTAGTATATGTCCTTTGTTTCACAAAAGGTCAAGAGGAATTAATAAAAAACTCAGTCACATTACACAATTATTAGCGATTAAATAAAAAGTAGCGGTCCGATGAGAGATTCTTCCTTGTTTCTGATAACATGTGTAACCCAATGCTATCAGTTTCGTGCAACGATTTCGAGAGAATCACTCCTTGATTTCAAAACAAAAATGATTATTTGGATCCTAGATTTACTCCTGCTGCCAACGTCATACAACGCAATCCTATTTGCCCTGTAGTACTTAGAGGATGGACACTACCAAGGAATATTCCTTTTCCTGCTGACGATGTCCACCTTACATTATAGCACCAACTAACAAATAAACAGGCAGTAGTAAACATTGATTGTATATTAACTGCATATTAACTGTTATTTCCTGTTTGCCGGAATCAAAGATACCAACAAAATCCTTTAAACAAGAAACGAAGAAAAAGAATAAAAGTGGGAACTACTATTACTACTGATGATGATGATGATGATGATGATGATGATGATGATGATGATGATGATGATGATGCCGTTGATTATCATCATAGCAGATTAAAGCTAAATAAAACAAAAAAATAACACTTATAACAACACAAACGTCGACAATAATAAAAGGAATAATAGAAGACCAGCATGAGTTTATGAGAAACTATACTGAAACCGCACAAACGCTAATTTTCAATTTCTAATTTGAAAAATGTCTTTTGTAAGTTTTTAGTGGCAAAGTCACACAGAAAATTACCTGTTACTAATTTTTATTTTTCTCTAATACTTAATAAATAAAAAAATTAAAATAATTTTTCAATCTAAGCCGTTCTAAGCGCAAAGGTTTAAATAAATGCTTAGTATAAGTCATTGAATGGCAATAACCAAGTCTTAAGACGTCAAAATTTCGATATAAAGATGTAACTATACCAGAGACGGACACTATTTAGCAACATGCATCTTTACTTTCTTCCTGAATTGAAAAATGTGGGTTTTAAGAAGAAGAAAAAGAAGGAAGAAAAGAAGAAAGAGAAGAGTAAATTTGAACATTTTTGCTAATGAATTGTATTTCATGACATTTATTTATTATTATTTTTGATAATGAGTAATGTTTTCAAAATGGATCAACCAACATTTCAAACAGTAAATAAAGATTTATTTCTACTATATTTATTAAAATATATGAATTACTTTTTTTTATTTCGACTTTGTAAAGTTGCAGCGAATCTGGATGTTGGTCGAAGGGAAAGGAAATTCATTTAATGAACAGAAATTATTTTTAAAAAATAGCTTGAAACAATTGGCCATTTTCTTTTAACTATGCTACTTAATTCTTAGAAGCGATTTCTGATTTATGGGATATAAAATGACATTAATGATCTTCTCATTCTGCACGTTGCATTATGCATTAATAATAATATTTTGAAGAGTAATATATTTGTCTCGTAACAAAAAAATACATTTTGATCTATCTCTAATTGTGTATATGACTGCATTTTTATGTTTGGATAGATAGATAGATAGATAGATAGATAGATAGATAGATAGATAGATAGATAGATAGATAGATAGATAGATAGATAATGAACAGATCGAGATAGGAAGAATAGAAGGTTGAATATTCATCTACTACTACTCCTCCTACTACTACTATTCCATACAAGCAATTGAATATCCATACTAAGTATTCCATTATTTTTTTTTCTTTAATTTCTGGCGTTTACACATTTCTTTCCGGGTCCCGCCCACGGACCTAAGGTTAGAAATGGCATCATGACACTTTCCACTGACTAAAAAAAAAAAAAAAAATACATAGATAAAGCCCTTCGTAAAGTGTGGGCTGTACTTGTCAGAACAATTTTTGTATCTCCTTGAGGCATGGACTTCCAGGAATCCTTCAATTAGTCTACTGAATCTTTTTCCAACCAGTCCTAGGGCTCCAACTACAACAGAGATTGTTGATGTTCCCATATGCCACATTTTCGAGATTTCTATTCCAAGGTCCCTGTATTTTGACAGCTTTTTGAATATCTTCAAAGATACATTGCAGTCAGCATGGACTGCCATATCAATAATGAGGCACTTTTTTTGTTTGTGGTCTTTAATAACAATATCTGGGCGGTTGGCTTTGATTGTTCTGTCAGTGTGTATTGTGTAGTCCCATAGAATTGTAACAGGTCCTATCTCCGTAACCGGGTCTGGGTGGTGTTCATACCATTTTTTTTCAGTTTCCTTCCCGTAGAAGTTGCATATTTTCCAGTGCAGATATTGGCCCACTCTGTCATGCCGGGTTTTATATTCAGTGGGTGCCAATATCGTGCAACCTGATACAAGATGATCAATCGTTTCTGGATATTTATCACAGAATATTATTATTATTATTATTATTATTATTATTATTATTATTATTATTATTATTATTATTTCCTTTGATTTTTACTGTATACACATTTCCTTCCGGGTACCAACCTAAGGTCAGAAATGGCTTCATACCATCTTCCATTGATGATTTTTGTAAAAAAAAATATTATTATTATTATTATTATTAATGGAATTATTAAAAAAAAATGCTTATATAATCAATATTACCTTTTTAAAGGCATTTTGGATATTTTTTATTAATTTTACACTATGGAATAATTGACAGAAATTGTAATTGTTGAAATCATAAAAAATGTTACACAAGCGTGTTTAATATTCTGATAATCGATTTAATCACTTTAAAAGATTTACAATGACTAAAACTGCTTAGTCATCTTTTTGGGGATCCAGGTGGAACGTGAACCTCGTCGCCATTACAACCATCATGAATTGTCTATTTGAATTCATAGAAAGCTCTGCTCGTCATGGCTGTTAGACATCGAAATGCAGCACCAGAAATTGAGATTTGAATATCGGTAAGAACTAGTCTTTGGTTAACCATCTTTATATGGACGATTAAACACTTTTCTCTTCACAAAGAAGAATAAATTCAGACAATCATTTCTCTGACTACCAGTAAAAATGAACATTAATTTGAATTATTAACAAAATAGCCATCATTATTTTTTTTATTATTAGTCATTCAACATTTAACATGTTTGGTTTCTGTCTAAATTAGATTATTTCAGTGTTGACTTCGAAACGATAGTGTCCTTATACCAGACTTGATTAAGCTTAGTAAATATCTCTAAAGTTCACTATTATTATTAATAATAATATTATTATAGTCCTTATATATAAAAAAGATGTGTCGTCATCATCGTCAACATAAATTCTGACCAAAATACACTACATCCCTACAATTTTCACTCTGTCTAGCTATTTACTAAGCGTAGCTTAGATGTGGCTCAAGACCGAAAGCGTGGAGCACCCAGTGAGGATCGAACTCACTACTCAATCGTAATTGATCTAGCGAATCAAGCTTGCTAAATTTTACATGACGTCGAAGTGCCACACTCTCTTTTTCTCTCACCTTCTTTCTGCCTCTTTCTCTCTATCTACCCCCTCTCTCTTTCTCTCTCTCCCTGTCTATCTATCTATTTTTTAGATTCGAAAAGTGTCACCAAAAGAGAAAGATGTATTTGCATATGTAAATGAGCAAAAGGGATTTGAATGTTCAACAAATTAGCTGAAGATTATTTACGTAAATCAATTTCCTTTCAATTATTATTCCCTTATCTTTAACGATATTTACTAAGTTCGGATAGTTGCAGGATTGTGTCGTACGCATCATTCAATTCATAACTTTTCCATCATCAGTTAAGACAAGAGTCCGATTTAAGAAAAGAAAAGTAATTAATCTGGAAACTTTAATGTTCGTATTGATAGAATTATATATGTGCAGGAGGAAAAGGGGATGGCGGTTATATATATATATATATGCATGTGTTGAAGATGTAGGAACGTTAATTTTAAACATTGGTTAGTTACTAAGAGGAATTAATCAAACAGCTTAGTATGAATCTGATGGAACTCTCCTGTCATTCTGTTCAACCCCCCCAGGGCGAGAAGTTATAAGATCGACAGATCGGTAGATTCTGAATATTTTTCAGAATGTTGTCCCCTTAATATACTTGTGGAAATTACAGTTGTTTGTAATAAAATGTTCTGCAAGCTTAGTAAGTAATCAACTAACGAAAAATTCCAAGATGAACAAGAGCACCATCATATTAAGCACGCTTCAGCTGCATAGCTGGCGACGTTTCATTCGTCTTCACTTATCCATTATCAGGACAGCCGTTTTCTTCATTACAAGAAAAGTAACGTTTGTACTAAGACAATTTTTGTAGATTTATATATTTTTATACTTGTTTTTTTTTTTTTAATATAACTTGAAGAAGACGGACATTTTATGCCATGGGGTGTTTTTATAAGTCCCCTGAGAGTATTGCGGTATTGTGGTATATGGAGGATTGAATGATGATGGATAAGTGGATGTGCAAATTGTAATGATTGAATGGGCCTGATTATCTAGGTATAAGATAGTAAGTGATGACCAGCCTCGGCACATTTTCGGCCTTGTGCCATAATTGCAATTTATATAGAATAAATCTAGACAGACATTCTGTTGAAATATTGTTAACATTGTCAAACAGTGTGTTTTTCTTTCTTTTTTTTTTCTTAAATCGCGCTTTTCACCTAAGTGTTGGCAAATATTGAAAGAGTTACGTCAATAATTTTATTATTATTATTATTTAAAGATTATAAAATATTTCTACAAACTATAATCAATTTTTAAAATGCTTTTTTTAATATTAACAATTCAGATTATTTTAAAACGTTCAAATTATTACAAGGCTTAGGGTTTTAATTGGAATAATTATGTTAACTAATAGGTATTAATTAATTATTAACTATACTTTTATATTTGCCTTTTGTGTTACTGTAATGAAACAAATATAATGCGCAAACTTCTTTACAATCATTTTGTATTAGAAATGAACTGTTTCAATCATACCTCTTCTTGTTGAATAGGATAGGCGTAATTACCTTTTCTGTCGATATGATTCTTAAAAAAATTGTATTAATTGTAAAATTCTGTCCTTAAAAAGATTTCTTAACAATAAACATTTTATAACATGTTTCTTTTTTTAATATTTTTCCGTGTTTGAAGAGTAGAGTACAGGACAATATTTTTACCAAAGTGTACGAATTTTGCTACAAATTTGAGTCTTCGATCACTCTCTATACTTGTAAGTGTTTATTCCAAGATCCTATTCAGACAAGTGAAGTCATTCATTTTGCTGCCTTTGCTGTTACCACATGCTTTCAGTTAGTTCATTTTAAATCAATAAGGAAAAAAATGGATTTCGTTTTTCCAGAAACAGTAACAAATAGAAAAGGATGATAGCAAATATACTGGGGGTTGACCAATTCATTCCTAGTATCTCGCGTCACCCAGGCAATATGATTCCCGATACCAATTTCCAATCCTTTTTCTGATAAGCAAATTAATCCACACCAGACTATAGTTCCCAATGGCCTGATCTACACAAATTCCTGTCAATTACGTCGCTTCCTTAAATTGTTCGCCAACCAGCAACGCTTCCTAATCTATTATTTCAAACTCATTCCTGAGAATGTAATGCAAACTTGTCTCTCCAGGTTATGATCTGCCGTATCAGACTTTTCTCATTTTAATCACATAAAAATGTTCTCAAATCGACCTTTAAAAAACCAACAGACATAATGTATAATAGACATAAATACATACACACACATACACACAAACACACTTACGAATATACCTTATCATCTGAATTCCACATAGACAAACTAAAATTATAATACACTTACATACATATGGCAATATTTACGGTTTTTCACTTAGGCTTGAATTCTGTTAATCTCTTCGGATGGACGCTTCGCCTCTTCTTGAATTCGGAACGTACCAAATTATACTAACGTTGGTTTAAGGAGTCGAATACAGGTGAAACATGACTGGCCAGTGAAAAATCAAACAACACAAAAGAAAAAATACCAGAATTTCTTTCTTCTTTTTCTCCATATCTCATCCTCTGATGAAGCCTTAATAAAAGTGGAACTTGTTAGATTTGTCGGGCTCCGATCCATATTTAATCTATATATGATCCCAACTCATATATATATATATATATATATATATATATATATGCTTGTGTCAGTTTTTATTCTTAGATATTCTTGTTTCTATCTATCTATATCTATCTCTGTCTATCTCTCTCTCTCTCTCTGTCTCTCTCTCTCTCTCTCTCTATATATATATATATACAATCTCAGCAACATGGCGGGTTATCTGATTACTATTATTATTATTATTTGTATATGTTATGTTTCCTGCTTTGTATCCTGGAGAGCCGGGTCCAAACTATAGTCCCTAGGCACTATAGGAGAATTGTCATTTAATCGATAGCACTTTTCTTAGTATATGTGATGTTTTTAGTAGGGCGATCTTCTGGGTAACTTGTATGTTGATGTTACCTGGTACTCTGTTAATGAAATTGTCCATTTCTTTGTCACGAGGCCCAGTGCTCCGATTACTGTTGGTACAGTCTCAGTCTTCATTCCCCGCATCCTGTTAACCTCGATCTCCAGCTCGTTGTTTTTGGATAATTTCTCAATAATTTTCATGGAATTCTTTCCCTCAGATGATACTGCTATGTCAATAAGCATACACTTACTGAATTTCTTGTCTTTTATGATAATATCATATCTCTTGGCTTTTATTTCCCTGTCAGTTTAAATTGGCATGTCCCAGAGGATAGTTACATCGTTATTTTGGGTAACTGTGTCTGGTTGGTGCTCATACCACCTCTCAGTGGTTTCGATTTTGTGCTTCTTGCATATCTTTCAGTGCATATATGTTGCATCCTTATTAAGTCTCTGGGTATATTCATTTTTTGTTAGTTTCTTCTTCTTCTTCTTCTTCTTCTTATTATTATTATTATTATCCTCATCATCTCTTTTTCCACTCTTTTTTTTTCAGCCAGAGATTTTGCATTATAGATGTTCTCCATTGGGTACCTCGAGGCGATGTAATGGTTAACAAGCTTCTCTCGCTAGAACAATTACGACTGAGTTCGATCCTCACTGAGTGTCCCATACTTTTAGCTTTGTGCCACATCTGAGCCGCGCTTGGAAAATCACTATGCATGTTCTCCATAAGGTCGTACGACCTCAAGACAAATAGCGTATTTCCCTTTAGCGCGGGAATATTGAAATACCTGAGTTTGTGTCCAGGCGCGCGGTAAATCCGTTGGAAGTCAGAGACCCTTAGCTTTTCTAAGATATCTCTGAGGAGAGGTGGCTTCTCTGAGCCTTGTTTGGCAATTCATTTAGTCTTGGTATCACAAACAAAATATACTAGGCAAGGAATAACCCGATACCAACCAACGTATTCGTACAATGATGGAAACATAAATGAAATATTAAACTGTCATGGTTTTGAATCTGTCGGACGGAGCTCCGAGGCTGAGAGGGAAGTGGGTGCTATCGTGCATGGCAAGAGTCGAGATGAAAGATGAGCGTTATCTTGCTACTCGTAAATTACGGAATAATCAAGTTAATCTGTATTCACGCAAGAAAACGTAATGAAATAAGAAGAAGAAAATGTAATGAAGAAAGAGGAAGAAGGCGATGGAGCAATGAGGATAGTAAAACGGCCCTGAAATGACATACACTAGCTTTGGCGGACGGAAAACATTATTATTATTATTATTATTATTATTATATAAAAACTATTTTTCACCTGCATTTATTTTAGAACCAGAGCCATAAGGTAATTGCAGGATATATGTTTCCACTTAAATAAACAAAATACAGCTATTAACAAAAATAGCTTAAAATAATATTTTATTATTATTATTAGTAGTAGTAGTCGTATTATTATTATTATAAAAATTATTTTCGACTTGCATTTGTCCTAAAGTAACCGAAAGATGTGATTTTTTTGTCTTCAACTTGATTAAACAAAATACTATTAACAAAAGCTATTAACAGAAAAATCTATTTTTGACTTGCATTTGTTTTATAACCCTAAGGTAATCGAAGGATGTGTTTCCACTTAAAAATACAGTTATTAACAAAAAACAGCTTAAAATATTATTATTATTATTATTTCGGTATTTTCTGAAATATAACTTAATATTTGGTAATTAATGCATAATTCTCTGACTATAAACATTTATCATTGTCGTTCCTAAGAGGCTTCCTTTCTGCAACATTGGAAAATCAATGCACATTCTCTTTATTATTATTGTGCTTATCTCTCCCTTCGTTAGTTCACACGACCGTTACGTCCTGCCAATACCTCATATATAATGGAGTATTCTGTTTTGATCACGTAGAAAGAGGGGAAAAGACACTACTTGGTTTCAGTGAGAAAATCAAAGAAAGAAGTATTCAACGACTGTTTCAGTGAAATGGAAAGAGTTGTCAATTTCAATTTTTTTTTTCATTTGTACCTATTCATTTGTATTCTTAAAATAACGACAAGCATTCATATTTATGATTGTTATTGCAATATTTTGTTAAAAGCTGTTAAGCTCAAATATTTAACGATGTGATAGGCAAATTTCTATGGATATTTTATTGTCGTAGAACTCGCCATGAGCTTACTCAATCATTAACTTAAGAATTAAGCTTCATCAGAATATGAAAATAGTAAAACTGTGAAATTTTCACGCGTTAAAACTAGTTATTATTATTATTATTATTATACAACTTTACAAAAATATTGCTATGAACTACAACCATTTTTTAATTTTTTTCTCTTACTATTATTATTGATTTAAAACTTTCAAATGTTCTTTGCGGTTTTTCGTTATCGTTTATCTTACGCTTACAATGTGGTTAATGCATTTTTCGCCTCTTTCTTGAGAGATTAAATATGAAAAAAAATGTTCTTACAAAGATTATTTGTGCAATTGAAAACCACTTTGATGTTAAAATATCCACAATTCGTTCAGCCGTTCCTTTTTCATATGTCATGCTTCTTACTGTAGCAACATCTTTAGCGATTCTGTGGTTCTACGTACGCCTTCCTCTCTTCGGATTGGCACAAATAAGGGATGGGCAGTTGTTACGGTACTGATTACTGTTTATTTATCAAACTGAAAATGAATGTCAGGCTGGTTTCGATTCTATGCTTATACGAATCTCTTAGCTTAGCAAAGAAAGAATTGAAGAGAATATTTACAAATAAAAGTACTGTGTTTCGGACAATGGAACTATACGAATAAGCTAAGCAGATTAAATATATTTACCGCCATTCTATTCTGTTTGTACCATTATCGCAAAAAAACAAGACATATTTTTCTTTACACTTGAAGAAGGTTATCGAATGGATCGGCCGAAACGAAAGAGCAATAAAACAATGAGTTCAAAAGTCAAAACAGAATAATTAAAATAACCAGAATCAATAACGTTAGTTTTCATTTGTTTTTATAAAAAGAAATTCTAAAAATTCTAAGAATAAATTGTATTTGCAGAGAAATAATGTTAGTCACCATTGCAATACTTTAAACATGTTTGTTGGCCTTGTGTAAGAAAAAAGTTTAAAATGTAAATTAACTCCGAAAAACATTCTTATAGCTTGTAAAAATCTCATTGTTGTTGCCTGTTATAGAAGGTACTTCGACGTGATGTAATAGTTAGCAAGCTTGTTTCGCTAGATCAATTACAAGTGAGTTCGATCCTCAATACGTGTCGTCCTGGGTAAGACGTTAAACTACGTCCAGCAGCAAGGTCTTTAATCAGGAAGTTTTGAGGAGCGTGGAACCACGTCTTAATTGCTGGTGTTCTCAGGTCCATCCTGACCCGGGGTGGTAGCTGTTAGGGTCCCAGCTATGGACAAATAGTTAACTATTACCAGCAATACTTTTTTGAAAAAAATTATTACCAGCAATACAATTTTGAAGGAAATATATTACCAGAAACAGATTTTTGACAAAACAGAATATTACCAGCAATAAAAAAGTTTTATCGGCATTAAATAACCCATTGATGTTGATATGCCGTAAAACAAAATAAACCTAACCAAACCAATCTAAACCAAAGAATACATATTCTATTCATACGAATCTATCCTAAAAATGTTGTTGGCATTAAATAACTCATTGAGGTTGATATGTCGTTAAACAAAATAAACCAAACCAAACCTCAATATGTGCCCCATACATTTGACCTTGCCCCACATCTAAGTTACACTTAGAAAATCATTCGGCAGTTGGACGTAGTGTAATGGTTAGCTAGCTTGTCTCGTTAGATTAATTACGACTGAATAGTCAGTTCGATCCTCACTGAGTACCCCATTCTTTCGGCCTTGTGCCACATGTAAGCTACGTTTACAAAATCATCCAGCACTTTGACGTGGTGTAATGGTTAGCAAGCCTGCCTCGCTAGATCAATTATGATTTAGTGAGTTTGATCTTCACTAGGTGCTCCACACTTTCGGCCTTATGTCACATCTAAGCTATCGCCATTGTTGTTGGCTATTTATACTTATTTTATTCTCCACGTAATTAGAATTATATTACGTCCAATTATTTCGCTTATCGTTTTCATTAACCGGTTAAATGTATTTCCCAAACCGAAAACCTTCACAAATTCCTTCCTCCATAGTCTGAAGATTGCACCTACGTAAGAAACTGATAGTTGCGGAGGCGTAAGAAGTCAGAATTTGAAAGACATTTATAATTATATTGAAAGTTCTGTATTGTACATCAATCGCTTTAATCTTATGTGTCCGTTTTGTGCCTGTTAGAAAGCCGTCGTCGTCGTTAGGAAGATGACGAGATGCACTATTGAAGCATACTTCTTATTCATTCAAGGCTGATTACAAATAACCATGTTTTTCCCAGCTACTTCTAAACTTCATATTTTCGTTTAAAACTGTTTTAGTTTAATTAATTGACATTATTATCATTATTGGGGTCGCTATTGTTTTGAGTGCAATTAACATGTTACTAATTATTTTCCTTTTTAACACAATTAACACAAGCAATAAAATAATCATTAATTTTCCTTTTAATAATGTTATGTTATTTTAATCTGACACAAAGCTACAATGGTGCGACACCCAGTAAATTTCAGACTCATTCCAATTTTTCTGAATGATCAATTTACTATAATAGTGAATTTGATGTTCACAGGCTCCATACTATTATTGTATGAAACGAAGTTGACTTTAGTAAATAAAGAATTACATCTATTTTAATTATTATCCCAGTTATCGACATTTTTATTTATTTATTTTTTATTTTATTTTATTTTTTTTATGTTTTTATTTTTTTGCCGATGAACGTCGGAGAGTAAGCATCTTCAAATATAAGTTGTTATTATTATTAATACTTCTTTTGAATTTTCGTTGTATACAGATTTCCTTCGGTCAGAAATTGCATCATGGCATTTTCCACTGATCATTTTTGTAAAAAAAAAAAAAAAAAAAAAACTAAGACCACACTCATTTTATAAAGAGAAAGCTCTTTGTAATGTGTGAGCTGTACTTGGGAGCATAATTTTGTATATTTCTTTAAGACGTGGGTTAACAGACATCCCTTTAATGAATCTTCCAGAACCTCTTTCAATCAATCCGAGGGCTCCAACTACAACTGGAGTTATTGATGTTAATTATTATTATTATTACTATTATTATTATTATCATCATTAATATTATTGTTGTTGTTGTTGTTGTTGTTGTTATCGTTATTATTATTATTTCTTCAAAAATATCAGAATTCAACCAATCATTATATTTTTCAAACAAATAAAAATTGTTCTTACTTCAATTTTATTTGCCTTTTTCTTTGTTTTATTTATTTTTTAAAATTCTGCTTGGATACTATCTCGTAGTTCCTTTCAGTTTTTAATGTTTCGTCTTTTCTTTCTTTCTTTCTTTCTTTCTTTCTTTCTTTCTTTCTCTCTCTCTCTCTCTCTCTCTCTCTCTCTCTCTCTCTCTCTCTCTCGTTTGTTACTTCCATCCCTTTCTTCCTTCAAACACTCTCATCTTTTGGTTTCTCTACCCCTCTTATGCACCACCCCCCATATTCATTTTTCTCTCACCGTGGGAGAAATTGTTCTTGAGAAATAATTGCCTTTCACCAAATCTCGAAGACCATCGCGCACAATCCAACAAGACACCGGTTCAGGACTCAAAGAAAATAGCTGAAGGTTCAGAACGGCGTGGACGAGCCGAGGTTTGATTTTACTGTAAATTCCGCCGTCTATAAGCAGCTTACCCACTGTTTGACCTTTTCGATTCTTTCCGCAATTCTTCAGTTGACCTTTGACATGGATCAGCTGACCTAAATATACAAGGCATAATCTTTTTATACCAACACCGAAAACATGAAACACGTTTGTCCCTTCAAAAGCTGAAGGTAAGTAACATAAAATTAATTCGAAAACAAAAGCAAAGAATATTTCATCAGTAATTTACAAATTGTTCCAGAGCGTCAAGTTATCCTGATTATTATCGAAATAGAAGCAGCAAGTTCAGAAATTATCTTGGTCGTGTAAACAGATGATGGAAAATGTAACACAGAAATCCGAAGACGTATAGAAATAGGGAAAGACGTTTTTCAGAAACTAAGTAAATTATTAAGGGATCAAAAATGTCTACAAAAACACAAAAAAGAGTTTTAGATTTATTGCTAAATAATGCCATCTTGGATATGACAGAGAATGCTGAACAATTTCCCAAAAGATAACTGAAAGAATTGTTAGGCAAGTTAGTCGAGGACAGTAAGAAGAAAGGACTATTAAAAGAGAGAGTACGTGGATCCAGAAAAGCCTAGTTTCAAGTTACCTATTTGGGATGTCAAAATCAAACAGGCGCGAAAATTTAGCTATCTGGTTAGGGTAATAAGAGATCTTGGAAAGTGTGATATAGAAAGCTGAAGGTGTACAGGAACAGTGAAAGATGCTTTTCGGAAACTAAATAAAGTATTAAGGTATCAGAAAATGTCATGAGAAACAAAGAAAAGAGTGTTTAATGTTATGTACTGTTTAACATTCCTTACGGTGGGAAATGCTGGACATTTTCTTCATAGATGAAGAAAAGATTTGAAGAGACTAAGATATTTTGCAAAAGCAATGGACAGATTATGCGAGAAACTTTTCCTAGAATCGGCAATACAACTGCTGAAAGTAAAAAAGAAATAGATGATTTTTTAAGACCAATACTGGGGATAGAAAGCTTGGAGAAATGAATACTCACAGGGTTCATTGATGTCAAAGGGGAGAAAACATTGAAAAACCTAATTGACAAGTTTAAGTAATGGATGGCGCAAGAAGTAACAAAAGCGAGCTTTTAAAGGATATGTATTACTTAGAGCAACAACATACAAGAAGATGTGGTGGGCCATGATTTTCAAGAAGGGGCATGGTAAACTGAGGGAGTTTTTATCTTTGCTCTAAAAAAAACTGAAAATAAAAGAATGCAATCGTTACCTGGAAACATGAACAAGGCATTCTTTTGTTTATTGCATTTCATATTAAATTTCAGATATAACAATTTCAGAAGTGGCTAGAATGCTGAATTGCTATGTAATATTAATCCTTCGACATGGTAGGGAATGTTAAACAATTTGAGCACAGATAAAGAGGAGACCAGGTAACAGATGTGATTTTACAGAAAGATGCTTCGAATAACATGGACTGAACATGTGAGCAGCGGAGAAGTTTTAAGGAAAATGAAAATGAAAAGTATACACTTACTTAAGAACAGGAAAAGAAAATTGAAATTTCTAGGACACATAATGAGGACCTGGAGAATTTGACATTCACAAAATATAATGAAAGCAAGAGGGAAATATTTATTAAACTGCTTAACAAGAAAGAAGGATAGTTTTTAAAAAACAGTGACTAGGATGGATAGTTTAAAAAAAAACAGTTGTTAATTAAAAAAAAATAGTGTCTAGGATACATAGTTGAAAAAAACAGGGTCTAGGAAAAATAGTTTAAAAAATAGGGTCTAAGATAGACAGTTAAAAAATAGGGACTAGGATGGATTGTTTAAAAAACAGGGGTTAGGAAGAATAGTTAAAATAATAGGGTATAAATGGATAGTTAAAAAAAACAGGGACTAGAATGGATAGTTAAAAACACAGGTGCTAGGAAGGATAGATAAAAAATAGGGTCTAGGATCGGTAGTTAAAAAACAAGGACTAGGGCGGATAGTTAAAAAAAACAGAGGTTAGGAAGGATGGTTAAAAAGAATAGGGTCTAGGAGGATACTTATAAAAACAATGACTACGATGGATACTTAAAAAAGGGCAACAAAAAAAGAAACATTGCTAAAAGCTACCATAGACAGGAAGTTGTGGGGAGCCATGATCGTCTACATATTGAAGGGATAGAATCCATAAAATAACCAAAAGTTCGGAAACGTCAACAAATTCATTTATCAAAATGATTAATCGATATTTCCCAAAATGTCTAGCTAAACATCATTTCACATGTCTCTCTCGAAATTATAGTGTGTGTGTGTGTGTGTGTGTGTGTGTGTGTGTGTGTGTGTGTGTGTGTGTGTGTGTGGTATGAAGCTTACCTAAAATGCCTGCCGTATCGTTGGACAGGCCCGTCCCGTCAATGAGATAAAGGTCAAGATATTTGACCCTCTTGTCATTTTTCCCGGCCATTGACCGCTTAATGTGAAACTGTTGACCTTTACTGAGAGTTAACAAAAGGTCTCGACCTCTTCCATTGATCACCATGTTTATCTTCCGGTTTGTTACGGAACTTTCCTTCCTCCAAGAGAAAACACGGCCGTTGTAAACGATTCTTTCTGGATTTATATCCAAAGTCACCCACCAAGTCTGAATCACGATACGTCGCATGAAGGTCTTCATCCAACTGTTCTGTCGGTATTTACTGGAACCTTCCATGATCTCAGAACGAATATAGACCCCTACAAATTGAAATAACAAATTTTACAAGTTTTTAAAGTATACAAAATATTTCAGTTCAGAAAAGAAAAAAAAACTTTCTAAAGCATCAAAATTATTTCAGTTCAAATTTTTAAAAAAAGTCCTAAATATTTGTTGCACGCAAAAGTTTCCAGCAAAATGCCGGTTTTCAGTTGTGCATTCAGTTTCCAGTTTTAAAATAGAAGCGCTGTGGACATTTGCACACACCTAAAGCATCCCATCTTTTTACGTTTATTTGACATTAAACAGTTTTCATTCATATTTTTAACTGAGAAAAAAAAAACGATTTTCTTCAAAACAAACCAAAAGCTATAAAAAAAAACAGTACGAAGACTTCACAAGAGGAAGGCACGGATTTCTACTTAAGTCGAGTTAATAAAGTGGCGAAATAGATTCTGTAACTAGATCATTTTCTTCCATTATGAAACCAACTTCCACACGTCTTTCTTAATACCTAACCACATGAAAAAAAGATCGTGTGAAATATTTTATATTTGTACTTCGGCAAAATAGCCTGTGGTGTTTCGCTACTTTTGCCATTCACATGAAGACGACTTTTGCTTTTTAATCAGTTTTTGCTTCCCATACGTAAAAAGGTAATGTGACAGAACCTTAAGCCCGCTAGCATAACAACAAAACCAAGCCTGTTAAGTGTGGCCCCACCACTTGGGCTTAGGTTTCATTTGTAATGAATGCAATATGTCAACCAATCACAAGTGGGTTTTGTCTTTTGCAATGACTAACCTAAAAGCAAAAGTAAAGCCTTGTTGACCTATTTGCAGACAATAGCATTCACTACTGCGCAAGACATTAACCAAAATTTGCGGGAAAAAAAGAATCGGGGCGAGTGAGGGGGGGGCTGACATGAGGGATATTCATTCTCATTTTACACAATGCACAACATCAAAACAAAACTCTCCCGTTATCTCTCTCTTATTCTTTCTCTCGGTATATATTCCACCCCCCTCTCTCTCTCTCTCCCTCCCTTATATATATATATATATATATATATATATATATTCCCTACTATATTCCTCTTCTTACTCTATATATAATTATATATGTATGTACCTCTCCTCTCTCTCTCTCTCTCTCTATATATATATATATATATATATATATTTATATATATATATATATATACATCCTCTCTCTTTTCTATAATTCCTTTCCCTATATATTGCTCTCTCTCTCTCTCTCTCTCTCTCTCTATATATATATATATATATATATATATATATATATATATATATATATATATATTCTTTATTTCACTCTTCTATATCCCTCTGTGTGTGTATATATATATATATATATATATATATATATATATATATATATATATATTCTCTTCATCTTTCGATATTTCCCTCTCTCTCTTTATTCCTCTCTCTTTCTATAGACACGCACACACACACAAACGCACACACATACACAAACAAACAATCGCCTTGGCTGTTACCATGGAAATTTTGATTTCAATTATGAATATACTATTAAAACACGTAAATTTCAGAAATAAGTTATTCCCAAAAAAATTTCGCTTGAAGATGGAACAGAGCTTACTTTAACTCAATTTAATTCAAATAATTATATTGAAGTTTTCGGCTCTTGTTTTGAAACATGAGACCTCTTATGTCGCGAGTTGGAATCATATTTTTAAATTAATAATTATATTTATGCTCTACTTTTGTATCGAGCACTATTTAAAAAAAATAATAACTAAAATACTAAGGAACTTTGGATTATTTACCTAACCAGTTCTTTCCTATTTCCTATATATTTTCACACACACACATATATATATATATATATATATATATATATATATATGAATAAAGACTAAAAGATAAACTCGTTTCAACCTCTGAGGTACTTTATCAAAGCAAATGAAATTTATATATATATATATATATATATATAAAGAAATAATCATACATAGAATCAATCAGATGTTAAGCAACGTCAAACCTGGTGAGTAACTTGATGGGTGACCACTTTGGAATACCAGGTGCAGTAAGCTTGGATAATGTGGGTGATGTAATGGATAATAGCTCACAATTGTTAATCGAAGAGCCGAGTTCCAATTCCTGTTCAAACACAATTCTTCTCTAGCCATCCGCCCACTTAATTAGTGGTCATTTAGTAAGACTTGTATCACGAAAACGATTATTATCTTCAAAAAATAAAATTGCATGCAAAATAGGTTTTGACATTAAATAACCTACAGAGGTAGATATGCCGCTAAACTAAAACAGTCAACCAATCAATGTTTTTATATTCTCCCTCTCCCTTCTCCCCCTCCCCCTCTCTCTCTCTCTCTCTCTGTATATATATATATATATATATATATATATATATATACATATATATATATAAAGTGAACAGGCCTGACGATTGCGTCTAACATGAAACAGCCTGTCGCCTCTAAGTGTTGACTTCAATGTTCATTTTATATTTACACACGCTCTATCTCTGATATTGAGCACTTTATCCCATATCTTAAAACTATATTTCTTCATATATATATATATATATATATATATATATATATATATATTAGGGTGATGGCAAAAAATATATACACACTAACAAATGATAACTAACTTTTCATTTCGCTTGATAAAAACATCAAATCCTGTCTGTAGTTTCGATTTAAATAAAGGGAAATTCTAATCATTTAAAGTATTATGAATTTTGGCGACACCGTGTATATCCCTCACACACCGATATATGTTTGTTGGGTGGAATGAGAGGAAGAAACTATAAAAATGTAAATACACACAGTGATTTTCCAAGCGATGTGGCCGAAAGTATGGGACATCCAGTGAGGATCGAACTCACTACTCAGTCGTAATTGTTTTTAGCGATACAAGCTGGCTAACCATTACACCAACATACACACGCACGCACATTTATATATATGTGTGTATGTGTGTGTGATGGCTGAGACTCAGTTTCAATATTTGAATAAAATGTCAATCGTAATCTTCTGCCTTTTTAATACCTGTCTTTTATTGTTCCCCCCCCCTTAATAATGTTTTCTTTTCTTCTCTCACACTCACAACCACTTCCGTCTTAGTGGCTTTATTGCCTTACTTGTTTCGAGTAATAAAATTGTCTGATTTATCTTCAACTACAAACAGCGCCGAGATAGATAGATAGATAGATAGATAGATAGATAGATAGATAGATAGATAGATAGATAGATAGATAGATTGAAAGAGACAGACAGACAGACAGAAAGAGATAGAGGGAAAATGGAGGAATTGGCTGTATAGCAACATTTCGCTACTGTCGCCATTGCCAATCACTAGACCAGGTCATCACCGAATTTCCAATGAA
>CAHIKZ030002998.1:2595000-2617500 GCA_903632075.3 Acanthosepion pharaonis | reverse complement strand
TCAATTTAAACGTGTCACTAGGTCGGCATCTCGGTCGCACTCTTTCACTGTCGAAACGGTTAAATGTAGCCGTCTCTTCTACTCCAATAGCTTCATGTTTCACACTTCCCGTCTGTGGAACTCCCTTCCTCTTACTTGCTTCTATAATCTCCAACTATTCAAATGCAATGTCAATCGACATCTTCAGAAGCCTTGATCTATTGCCCGTCCTTCTCTTCATCCTTTTTTCTTTCACGCCTCTTTACTCTTCCTCCCACTTTCTGTAATCCCTTGCGTGCTAGTGGCACTCCCGCCTTGCTTGGGGTAAAAATTTAGAAAAAAACAAAAAAAAAAATCATTATATGAAAAACATTGTTAAATTCACTATCCTTATTATGACAATGATATAAAGAAAACATAATTCATTGAAAAATAAATTCGATGAACGAAGGTGGGTAGCCATTTTCTGATATTTGGAAAAATGTAAGACTGATATCGCAAATATTATTCAAACAATTGAAACGCTTTTTCGTATACTTGATGATATTAACACAATGTTTTGGCTGAGTCATTCTTCAGCCTTCATCAGGTTTATATTCCGAAAAAAAAAAAGAAAACCTTTTTCATAGAAAAAGTATGACAAAGGAAAATATCTGTAATGTTAACGATGCTCTTTTGAAAGTTTGTAGACATCAAGGATAATAGTTTAAATTCGAACCGAAACATTCACGCAACGTTTTGACATTTTAGAATTGATTAAATGAAAGCAGTTTGAATTCATTGTTTTGTATAAGTGAATCGTGAAATTGGTTTCATGGTTGAATTGAAATATGGGCTTTCACTTTTGTTACTTGTTTGCTAAATTTGAGATGGAAGTCTTCATTGAACATGAAATACAGTTTTACGAAATTAATCAAAAACTTAATTTTTGAAAATCTTGTTTACGTCACCGTCTTTTGATTGCTTTATGAAATTTAATAACTTCCAAGAGAAAGGGTGGAAGAATTCAATCAACATTGTTATGGAAATGAATGGAATTTATTTTTAGATTTATTCTTTGAAGAATAATCGCTTATGAACATACTATTTGAACAATATTTAGCGCCATGATGGTTTTGGAAATCTGTGTTATTTATTTAACATCGAATAAAATTTTACTTGTGGTATTTATTTTCTGTTTTACAGAATGGTTTTGGTCTTTGTATAATGCTGTAAATATCAATTTGTTGTTTCAATTTACTTTTTATCAGGCTTTTCCAGAGAAGTTTAGTATAATTACATGAATACCTATTTATTTATTATGACTGCTTGCTAGTTTTGTCATTTCAATGTAAGGCAAGTTAGATTTTCACTCTGTGTTTCCCGTTGGCCAAGTTTCATTTCTGAATTTATTTCCCGCCCCCCCCCAAAAAAAACATTAAAGAAATATTCTACAACTCTTCCTCTTTTTCTGTTTTAATTTTTAATGATTTTTTTTTTTTTTGTAAATTCATAGGTAAAAAAATCTTGAAAGCTAATTTTCAATATTCCGCCGTGAAATTGAAAGTTAAAAATAATTTAAGAATTCTTTCAGATTCTAAACCATCTGGAAAAATCTTTATTTCTATATTTACTGAGGCAAAGACCAGAATATCTATCGACCAGAACACTTTGATGGAAGCAACAAAAATCAGGATTCGAATAGGAATAAACGATTCTATTATTTATTTAATCATTTCACCCCAAGCAAGAAAATAAAGTCATTAAGACGTAAGGGGTTACCGAGTATGAGAGAATATGAGGAAATATATTATTATGGATAGAAAACAGGAATTAAGAAGACACGATAATGATTGACATCGCATTTAAACTTTTGTAGATCAAAGTTGTAAATAGGGAGCAAGAAGCCGAAAGAGATTTCCACAAGCGAGGCGTGCGAAAGTGTTGGCATAGAACTTACGGTTACATTTAGCCAATTCGACTGTAAAAAGCATGAGACCTTGCCGCCAATCTAGTACTGCACTTCATAAATTCTATGTACCAAAGAGGAAATTTCATTAGAACAATTACTACGAACGTATTTATAGAAAAGGCACAGGGATGCTACATTATGGCGGTGGGAAAGTGACTGAAGGCGAGAGGCGAAGTCAGGAACAACAACTGTTATTAGTGATACAGTGTAACCCGGATATAAGAGAGTTGTCGGTACCGGAGAAGAAGTCTCTTAT
The DNA here is from genome assembly GCA_903632075.3 of Acanthosepion pharaonis. NCBI lineage: Eukaryota > Metazoa > Mollusca > Cephalopoda > Sepiida > Sepiidae > Acanthosepion > Acanthosepion pharaonis. The sequence goes on along the minus strand of CAHIKZ030002998.1, from coordinate 2,615,314 downwards.
ATCAGGGTTTCTCTTATATCCGGGCTTGGTCTATTTTATATACATTAACACAGGCTCTAATTTGGTACCGGAGAAAATCTCTCTTATATCCGGGTTTCTCTTATAACCGGGTCTCTTATATCCGGGTTTCTCTTATATCCGGGTCTCTTATATCCGGGTTACACTGTAGGTTATATTCTACAGATTAATCGATTATATGAATTTTCACGCAAAACGGAGCTCTTCAGTCGAGATCAGGATTTCTTGCTGTACTCAATAACCTCAAAATTCTAATTCATTCAGTTTTTCTGTTCTTTTTCAAATGTATTTGGGACCGTTCCAAGTTCCTTAATTATGATGAGTAAAACAAACACAATTCTTTCATTTATGTTCATCTGAATTTGAATTTTTTTTTTCAGTTTTACCCCCGAATCCATGAATATTTTACACAAACGGTCGTTATTTCTTGTGCTTTATCGCGGAAACACTTGCTTGAAAAAAAAAAAAACAAACCAATTATACACAAATTGGTACACCCATTGCCTGTGAGACACTCACAGACTGGCTTATTTCCAAATAAAATAAGTAAATGTATTACCTTTTTTGGTATCAGACAGGAGGTTAAGAATGTCACCTTTCTTGCCTAAAATATGAAAACATACCGGAACAGATAATCCTTGGATACTGACCAGAAAATGGGGATCTCCGTAAACTGAAAAAAAACAAAAAAAACGAAACATTATTAGAAGTCGATAACAGATTTTTATTCGATAAAAAAAAACAATGCATTTGGATGAAAATTGTCATTACTCTATACATTATCGTTCATTTGTTAATCGGTTAGCTGATTGATGAAAAAACAGACATTTTGTAGGGAATCTGTGCATGTTTTAAAAGTCATGTTGACTTGTTGAAGTAAATGAAATGAAATAAAAAGAACAATAATCAAATTATTTCTTTTCTTGTTTTATTCATTCCTTGGGTATTTATCAAATGGAAACTGAGATAGCTCTAAACAAACTCGTTTCGATCGTTTTACTCTCCGGTCTTTATCAGATGTATATCGATCTGAGTAACCTACATTTATTTAATCTAAGCGGGTAGATTGTGTCTAGTTCTTATATATCGCCCGTTTCAAGTACACACTGCCCGGACCAAGGATTGAACTCACAATTATTATGTCACCAAAATCACGTACCAACGGTTTACTTCACTAGGTTATTGTCCCATCGTGAACTTGGAGCCTTAAACCTAACCTTCCTGCTGATTAGTGTTGCTACTGCTGCTAGTCATCCTTGCCTTTTGCTACCAGTGAGTCTTGGCTGTTACCGCTTCTACTGTTGAAGATTTGCTGTTATTTGTCTTTCTTTATTAAAGCCTCTCATATTGTATTTATTTCTATGTTAGGGCGACTAAGGAGATCCTCATAGCCTAGCGATAGGAAGATCGGAGAGCACAACGGCCGAAACGTTGTGTTAACAACAACAAAGACGAGGCCAATAGTCCGTATCTAAATAGTGTAAATAATGATAACTCCCCATCCCGGAAATTCTATACAGTCTTAGAAACTACCATAACGTAAGAGGAACAGCTACCGAAATTTGAAACGAGGCTGTGTCAGAAGACAATCATAATGGACACTTACCTCCACCACTTATAAATTCACTGTCAGATGTAACGTCATTGTTTTCGGACAAAACTGAAATGAGAGTTCGATTCGATAATCAATCGATGATGAAACACAATGGAAATTGTTAAATTGAAACCAATGAAATCGTTCGAAAGAAAAATAAATAAAAAATTAGAACTAGAACACTATGCTGAAAAGCGAAATTTAAAAAAACCTTATCAAATATTAACAAAGATTTTTTAATTACACCCTCAATTACTCTAATTATTAGGTTAGTCTGACAGAAGGCGACAGTAATGGCAATATTCATCGTCTCGTTATAAGAAAACATTCGACATTCGTTGACCCATCAGCTAATGCTACTTTTGGTTGAAATTTATAAAATCTTTTTATTAAAACAATATTTCAGAAAAATAAGTTTCTCAAGTCCACTGTTATCGCTCTTTCTAGTATTGATGGCAGGTTCCTTCCTAACCTTTTTGTTTGATGTTGTGTGAAACGTTAACATCTTGATTATGTCATTATTTTCTCTTCGAATTATATGACGCGTTCGGCGGAGGATGGCGTATTCAACAAAAGATCTAAAATTGCTTTTTTCACTGAAAATTATTCATTATATCATATCCAAGTATTTTACAAAAAAAAATAGATTCGAATACACAATATTTCAAGCTCAATTTAGGTTTATATTTCGTAACCATGCAATGAGATGAGGTAACATAAACCGTAGATTTGTCTGCGGCATATTATTACATTATTGTTACATAATTATAGTAAAATCATTAAGGTCTTTTGTCAAAAGCATTTTATTTTTGGTCGTATATTAATTTAAAATATTCCTTTTTACAGGCTTTATTTTTGAAATGGGATAAGATCATTCTAAATTTCTGAATTTCGCTATTGCCCATCAAAATGCCTGGAAGAAAGCGATCTAAAAACAATAATGGAAAAGACAGGAAACGTGTAAACAAAATAGCTCCAGTTTAGGAAACTTAGCATGCAGCCAAAGTATTCTAAAATACTGCTAATAACAAGAGAGTAAATGAAAAATACCTAACAACAAATCGAATATAGCATCAAAATTTATATTATTTTTATTTATATTATGCAACTAAATACATAATTGTCTGCAATGTTTCCGTAAAACTTGGTATTTCCTGTAATAAATTCTTAATAAATATTATTTTGTTATTATTTTACTTACAATTCCTTACGGCTAACCATGAAAGGAAATGTTGATCAAAACTGCCTAAAACCTTTAAGCCCGTATCGCCACAAAATTATCAAATTTTGACTATGCCCCTCCTCGCTGAACGCGACATTTGTACTATCCATTTTACATGTTGCTACTGTTGAAAGTCCTCATGTGATGTGGTTTCTGTTATTTGGTACAGTTCTTTGTTTGTGATTATGTAGCGCCAGTCGACGAGATTTGAAGATGGATGTTCCTCGGTAAGACCTACAGGATTCGTTCTTTCGAAGTCATTTTTAATCATTGATCTGAGTAAGCGATTGATTCCAGCCGACAATTTAGATAGTTCTGAACGGGTTTGGCGTTATGCATGATATCCATATAAAAGTATCGATCTGACAAGTCGAACTTTCGATATTGGCAAATTGATAAAAAAAATTAAACATTACGCTACGTCACATAAAATATGAAGCCACATTAATGGATGACTCAGAAAGAACCGTACTCATTCAGTCAGGTGCCATACGTGATACACAATTAGGCGATAATGTATATTTCGATACGTGACTGACGAGGCAGATTTTTTTCCCCGCAGTAGATTGCCATTTCTTTCTGCAGTACACCAGTTACCATCCAAGGCTATAGAACCCAGTCTGTCCTTCTATTTACCCAAAGCTGGGGGGGGGAGGATTCATACCTTTCCCAAGCACGTAAGTAAATGTAATGGATTCGACTGGAATTTGAACTCGGCTCTCCGATTTCTCAATCTGAGCCACTATCTTGTGCCTCCCTACAGCACTCATTACAATTAAAAATTGTCTACAAAATGCGTTTAACAACCACTGTACATCATTAGATACCATATTGAAAATAAATATCGTTGTTTTGTTTGTTTTTTTATCACTAAAAAAACGTAAGACTGCCATTAGGATGAGGAAGGTTTAACATATTTGAAAAATATGAAATTGCCATGGTCTAAAGCATGCACCTAAACATGTAAAATGTGTATTTTCCAATTTGAAATGGAGACGAGATGCTTGCCATGAAGTTCCGTGTGTCTTCATGAAATTTGACGACTGGCTACAGTTAGCAAAAGAGAAATTTGCAAAAGAGAAATTTGCAAAAGAAGGAAAGAAAGAAAGAAAAAAAAATAAGAGTCTGGCCAATAACTGTCCACACACCGACAAATTGAGGTTCGCTTTTTGATTTGATATCAATCGTGTTAGAATTATCTGAAGACTCTCACCATAATCCTCGGTTCTTGTGGCCGGGGCGGGCGTGCTTCTTACACCTGACGAGTCTTCGTCGCTGGAGCTTTTCGTTGTTTCCGGCTTCTCTTTCGGCTTCACGATCAACATGGAGGTCACTGGAGTGACAAACTTGTACTAAAACCAACAAGCAAAACTTCAATGTATAGATTAGTCAAACATTTACTTGTATTTACATGAAAAGGACAAGTTTCCATCCAACCACCACCAACTGACTTGGTATTAGCTTCAGATGAGAATTAAGATTTAAACAACTTTAAGTGTTATGGAAATTTGACGTATTTAGAATGTAACATTTCTGATTTTTTTATTCGGAAGTAAGAAACAAAAAAAAGATATATTGAACAATCCACCAAAAGTATGTATTTTTCTAGTTTTGTAAAAATTCTGTCTTTATTTTGCTTTTTTTTTTCTCTCACTCTTGCAATCTGTATGTGCGTGTGTGTGTGCCTTATCCTATACTTTATAGTCTCTCACCATGCATCAATCTCTCTCTATTCATATCTATCTATGTATCTTATGTCTATTCATATCTATCTATCTATCTATCTCTCTATCTATCTATCTATCTTTCTATCTATGCCTATTTATATCTATCTATCGATGTCTATTTATATCTATCTATCTATCTATGTATCTATGCCTATTCATATCTATCTATCTATGCCTATTCAAATCTATCTATGCATCTCTCTATCTCTATTCATATATATCTATGTCCATTTATATCTATCTATGTCTATTCATATCTATCTATCTATGTATATTCATATCTATATTTATTGATCATATATTGTTAAGCTTATTACAATCTGACGAACTCGAGTATCTTTTAAAAAATTTTGAATTATTTTTTGTGTGTATAAACGTGGCAAATTTTGTAGATACGGGCGCCCATACCCGACATTTTCAGAAAATACGAGCGATGACTATAGTAAATATAAACTTCAATAAAATATACAGAGAATATTTTCTTAAATTTTTAAGATTACTGAATACTTAAAAGGCGCTCGCTTTATATTCTTCAATTATTTTTTACGGGTAAAGCCGCAGTAGAATAACATTAGATAAAAAATTGTATCTGTCATCGAGCTATAACGGAGCTGTTAGAAAGCTGTCAACATAAATAAAAACCTAGCGACGTGTTAAAAACATGTATTTTTTGCGACACTTTAAAGTTAAAGCAAGTAATAGTTGTTTCAAATCAAATTACTTAAACTTAAATCAGTTAATATTCCTCAAATAAAGTTTAATTTTTTAATATTTTTAATAATCTGCTAAAAATTGCGTGAAATTCAAATTTTTTTTTTTTAAATTTCAGAACGAAAACTCCATCCACCAAAACAATTTAAATTAGCATAGTATAGTATTTTGCTTATTGGAAAGAGCTTAAAATTAAAACTAAAATAAAAGCTTCAGGAAAGACTTTTCCTTTTTAAAATTCACTTTAAACCTTAGTTATTACGAATCTGAGGAGGCACCTATATATATATATATATATATATATATATATATATATATATATATATATATATATATATAAAAACAAAATGACAACCCCAAATTCCATCAATGTTTTCGTTTAATCCTTCTACTTTTCGCGACTAAGCACGAAGTGAAATGATTAGAGGGAGATAACTCTTACAACTTATTAATCTGAGATTTTATCACTTTAATAGATAAGACGATGAACGATAATTTATAGTTTCCCTTTTCTAACGAGATAATTACATGAAAGATAACGAAATATTTTATGCGCAAAAATACTTTAATTATGATATATTATAATGATCTTTAATTTTTTTCAAAAGAAATGACAATAATGTTGTATCAAAAATAAAATGCATATAAGCTTTCTTTCACGCATTACAGATCGATATGATTAATACACCGAGATAGAATATTCGCTACATTTCGTACAGGGATTTATCGCAACATTTCAGGCTCGGAAAAGAACCGATATACCAGTATTTCGACTTTCTTTCAAAAGTAGTTTCTAAAGGAGCCGAATATGTATATCTTGAAGCATAGCCACCTCTCTGCAGGATCTTTTCTCCGGAATAAACAAGTCGTATCTTGCTGAAACTGTCGTCTGTTCTGGGATGTATGAAAAGATCGATTCTGTCAATAAGTTATTGTTTGCTTTTTGCTATTTTCACTTCAGTCAAGGTGCCGCAACGAAATTAATGAGAGAGACTTGAGGTTAAAGGGCAAAAACTAAGAAAAAATTATCTTATTTCAGACGAAGCTCACAAGTAACAACTGGACCTCACCCACAAGAGACCAATAGGCAAAGACAATGAGTTCACGTTAATTCTGTCTATATACGAACGTTTCGCCTAATAAAGAAACGGAGATTTATCCAACCCAAACAAATCGCCTCTCGATTTGGAAATCTATTTAAAAGTAGAAATTGACCAACGTCTAATCATTTAGAGTCTCCTTTTCCTTGCTCTTTATTTCTTCTTTCCTAAAAATGTATGAAAGCAGATATTACTTTATATATCAATTAGTATGTCGATTAATTTTTCAAATATTTCTAACGTATAAAATGTGTTTTAAATAATTCTAAAAGATAATACCAATAGGCAAAATTTTTGCATACAATATTTACTAAGCAAATCTATGTAAATAAATCCAATTTCTTATATATGCAGTTGTTCATGTGTAAAATATATACAAAATATACATAAAATATATATCAAATATACATATACACATATATAAAATATACATAACCATACAGTGTTGCGCAAAAATAAGTGAACCCCTGAGATATTAAAATAATTGTCTCTTTATTTCAGATGCTCAACAAATCTTAATTAAGCTATATATTCATTAAGAAAAACCTTTATTAAACGATTTACAATCAATTTCAAAGATTTTAACAAGTCAGAATAAAAATACAAATAAAAATTTAAAAGGGTGAAAGAGAAAGTTAACCTTTGCATTTACACCCTGTATTTTTGTTTTACATGGTAGTCAGGGCCAATAATCTTTTGTGCACATGACACGTGTTCTCTTTTTTTTTCTTTGGTAAACTCTGTATACTGCAGTCAAACAATATAATTTATTGTGTACGCAAAAGTGTGCAGTCAGTCACTAAATTTTAAAAAACATATATGCAAGGATCAAAAGAACTTCCATTGTGCAACAAATTATTTATAAATTGAAGGCCTTTGCTATGACGGTTTCACAATCAAGAAGTGGCCGTCCACGAAAAATAACAGCAAGAGCAAGTAGACATCATGTTCGGCAAAACCAGGCAAATCCTGCTGTGATTTTTGTGGTTCTCCAATACACACTGGCCAATGTTGAAATCAATGTGGATGCATCTACAGTGCGACGATATCTGAACAATGCCTATCCTCAAGACAGAATACCTAGAAAAGGCTACTGCTTACGAAATAGCACAAATATGTTCGCCTCAACTATGTCAAACCTCATATTAATGAGCTAGAAACATTCAGGCAAAAGGTTTTATGGTCAGATGAGACCAAACTAGAGCATTTTGGGAGGAATAAGAGGTAGTATATCTGCCGAGCTCCTAATACGGCTTTTGAAGAGAAGAATTTGATACCAACCATTAAACATGGCGGTGACAGCATTATGATTTGGGAGTACTTTACTGCAGCTAGAACAGGCAAAATAGTACGCTTCGATGGCACAATGGACTCTGCAAGATACCAAACAATTTTGAACGAAAGTTTCTTGTCCTCAATTCAAATGTTTGGTTTATGTCGGGGCTGTATCCTCCAACAGGACAATGAACTGAAACATCAAAGCAAATCCACAAAAAAATGGGTTCGCAAAAAGAAAATTTAAGTCTTGGAACAGCCTAGTCAAAGTCCTGATCTAAACCCAATTGAAAATCTGTGATTCAAACGAAAGAAGGTAGTGCATGCAAGAAACCCAGGTAATATCGAGTAATTGTGTTTTGCCAAGAATAATTGTAAAAAATAGGCAGTCACTACTGTCAAAAACTTCTTAAAAATTATAGAAAAAAACTGGTTGACATTGTCACTTCAAAAGGAGCAGTCACCAAATTTTAAATGTAAGTGTTCGATTACTTTTGCACATCTTAAGTTTAATTAATATTTATATTCCAGCTGGATAATAAATTTTGAAAGTGGTTGCAATTTATTTAATAAAGGGTTTTCTTAATGAATATAGAGTTTAATTAAGATTTGTTGATTATCTGGAAAAAAGAGACATTTTTTAAAAATATTATCTGAGGAGTTCACTTACTTTTTACACAGCACTGTATATATAAAATATATATAAAATATACATAAAATATATATGAAATATATACAATATGTATAAAATATATAAAAAATATACATAACATATATAAAAATATATATAAAATAAACATAAAATATATATGAAATATGCATCAAATATACGTAAAATATATATCGAATATACATAATATATATATGAATATATATAAAATATACATAAAATATATATGAAATATGCATCAAATATACGTAAAATATATATCGAATATACATAATATATATATGAATATATATAAAATATACATAATATATATAAAATATACATAAATATATATATATAATATACATAAAATATACATGAAATATATAGAATATACATAAAATATATGAAATATATATAAAATATATATGAAACAAAATATACATAAAATATATATAAAATATACATAACATATATGTAAAATATACATGAATATATATTAAATATACATAAAATATACATAAAACATATAAAATATACATAAAATATATATGAAATATATATAAATATATATAAAATATATAAAAATATATATAAAATATATATAAAATATACATAAAATGTATATGATATATACATAAAATATATATAAAAATAATTAAAGTATACATAAAACATGTCCTTTTGTCTCTTCCCCTTGTTTCCCGGAAAAAATGAATATAATTTTTATGATGATTCCCTCTTTAGAAAACTTGCATCTTTCAGCCTTAACTTAATTAAAGTTTCAAAGTTTATTTTAATTGCAGAAATATTTATCTGTTTTATTGTGAGATTTGAAAAGAGAGAGATTAAGAATAAATACTTTGCAATTCAAAAACAAAATCCAATCGGCAATCACTTTTACGATTTCCGTCGATAAATTACCCAAGGCGTATGAATCTTACCGTTCAGTTAATAAAAAAAGTCTTCGACTTAAGAAAACTAGTATCTTCATTTTTGTTGTTTCTAATACGAAGTTTCGCCTAACCTTCTTCAGGTCTATATCGCATCCGATAACTCTAATTAGAATTCCTTCTTCTACCCAAAATGTTACTTTTTTATTTTATTTCATTTCTTTTTCTTTTTTTACTTATCTTTTTAGTTTTTTTTTTCTATAGTGTCCTCTACAAATAATCAACAGATCCAAATTACTAAGAATTTGGACAACAATTATTTTAGTTACGGCCATATCACGTTGAAACATCGGTTCTTGTTCGATCACCGAATTTAAGAATCATTGAGCCTGGTCAGTACTCAGATGGGTGACTGCTGGGGAATACCAAACTCTATAAGCTACACGACAGGAATGGCAAGCCGACGATGGATACAATCTTGCAACTTATACTAACAAAATCCTCGACAGGTGGAGGTCCTTGCGTGCTGACAGATCACAAAACCTATCTGGAGTTGGTTGAGAGTGGTTATAATTACTTTTTTATTAAATGTTTACGAGATAATTACTTTTGATCGAATATACCTGATATCTGAGGAAAGACAAAAACACACCATCCTAAATATAGTAATTAAAACATTTTAAGATAAGGATAATCGTCTGAGTAATTCATGGCATAACGCACACTTACGCTAGCAGAAAAAATGTTATTGTCAAACTTTAAGCAAAACAAATAAAAAACGGATTTTCTTGTATGAGATAATTGGAACGCTAATTTAGAAAGACCAAAACAAAAATGAATGACTTACCTTTACCGACAATTCCAACATACGCTTGGATAATTTTTTTTTTTCGACTGGGTCGCTGGAAGCTATTCGTTGGTCTTGCAACTGTTTGATGGTCAAGTAGGCCCACAATTTTTCGGGTATTGCCTGGATGTCTGCGTCGGTCATTAAGCCAATACCGTAGCTGGAGTTTTGAATATCAATCGACGTTACAGGATCAATATTTCCCAGGGAACCTTTATTCGTGTTGCCATCAACTTTCAAAGTAACATCAGAAGAATTATCCGAGAGTTTGCCGGCAATAACCACCTCTGTTCCGTTGTAATAATTCTGAAACCTTCTATTTGTTAATGTCGTATTATCTACCTGGAAAAAATAAATTTAAAAAAAAAAGATTTTATCACTTATCGATTATAAAATCAATTAATTTTGATTGGGTCAATGATGAAAATAAGATTAACTGTCGTTTGTTTTTTTGTTGTTGTTGTTGTTTTTGTTTTTTGTTTTTGTTTTTTGTTTGTTTGTTTGTTACTCTGTGTTTGCACATAACAATCCATGCCTTTCTTTCCTTTTTAAACTCTAGTGTGCACAAAGTATAGATGAGATAGTATTAGCAAAAAGCTTCGATTAAAAGTATACAACGCGATAGTCAAACTAGTTTTGACACAAATTTGTTCCACGTAGGGTCAGGCAAAGAAAGATGAAGAATATCTTGAATCATTCCATCGGAAACTGCTAAAACATTTAATCGGCAAAGGATAATCCAACATAATCTCAAATTCCATTTTGTACAAAGGATGTTGTAGTGAGTGCGAAATAATAACTCCTTTCAGCCACTCTCTTCACATTCGAAGAATTAAGGAAAAAGAAGGAAAGGAATTCACGAGCCTATGTAAAATTGTTTTAGGATCAATGAAAAAATTTCCTTCACAGAAATTAATCCATGGGTGCGTGGCCGAGTGGTTAGCACTTTATACATATATATATATATATATATATATATATATATATATATATATAATTATTTTTTTTAAAAAATAATTATATCTGCTCTACTTTGTATTGAGCACTCTTTTTAAGAATAGTAATTGTTGGTTATTGGAATTCATTCCGTATATACCAATTATATACTTGTATATATATATTTATTTATTTATATATATATATATATATATATATATATATATATATATATATATATATATATATATATATGTGTGTATATATATATATATATATATATATATATATATATATATATATATATATATATATATATATATAACTTATATATATATATATATATATATATAACTTTTTGTATATATATATATATATATATATATATATAGAACTTTATGTATATATATATATATATATATATATATAGAACTTTATGTATATATATATATATATATATATATATATATATATATATATATATATATATATAAAGTTCTAACCACTCGGCCACGCGCCCATGAGATCCGGGTTCAAAGGTCACCATGGTCGATTCGTCAGGAAAGAGACTTCATGATGTTATCGGTCTGGAGATCTCAGCGTGCGGCACCTTTGGAAAGTGACTGAAAACCATACCACTGGTTGACACAAGCCTTGTGAATGAAATTGGGTAGACGGGACACTTGGAACCGTCAATAGCTGTGCTAGCACGAAGTCACAAGTCATCGTGACCGAGGGTTTGAGTGTGCTGGCCTTGTTCAGATTGTTGATCACGCTAGATAACACGCTCTCTCTCCCAGCAACTGTAACTAATGTCTGCTCATCATAGTTGCAGTATAAACCTCAGGTTCGCTCTGTGCGTGTTGAACAAACACAAATGTGCCTGAGAGAGCGTCTGCAATAGGGATTGACTAGCCGCCCTAATAGATGGGTATACTCGAATATGAATGGCCAGCTATTATATATAAAATGGACATTGAAGGCAACACCGAGCGGTGACTGTCAGGCTTAAACGCAATCTCCAGGCCTCAAGATTATGCCTAAGCATGAAACAGACTGACTGTCTCGTCTCCGCTGGCTTCACTTTCATGTCTAAAAAAATGAATGAAAGATGAAACCACTTCGTGTTTCAATGTAAAAGCGGAGACAGATCCAATTACTATAAAAAAATTAAAAAAAAAAACTGAGTTTCTTTTTTCCAATTTCGAGGGGAAAAAAGTCCATTTTTAAAGGATCTGCCCCCGTGTTTATATTGACTGAGTTTACATACACTTTATGAGTAATCAGTTTTGTGAGAAGTAGAAAATATATTTTTTATATAAAATTATATTAAGCTCTGAACGCATAATAGACCATAATAGTTATAGCAGAATATTTTTACAAGAGTAAATTCCCTTACATTTGAACGAGTTACCTCCCTTAGTCTAGCAATTTTTCCTCAACAATTCAAGCGGGAGTGTTTTTTTACTCAAAATTTCGCATCAAATCAAATGTTTAAGCTAATTTAAAATTTCCTACCTTAAATTTATAGTTTTTATCCAATCAACATGCTATAGCAAGATTTTATTTGTAAACATTTCATTCTTATTTTTTTTTTGTTCATCATTTCATTGATTTGTGAATGTGAATCCACAAATAGGTAGCGTAACAATTATCGGCGTGGAAAAAGGGATCGTAAAACAGAGTTCAAATTTCTTTAAGTCTAGTCTGTTGCGCTTACTTACGTATTTCATATATAATAATTAGATAATGTTCGTTCATATGAACACGCTAAAACTTACACATAATGCACTCACTCAATTAAGCTGAAAAATTGAATCATCCTTGATAATGGCTAAAGGTATAGCCGAAAGCGCTCGGAAATATAAAACATTTGGACAGTTTTTACACATTCTTTGTCCAGAAAAGAAAGATCTTGTTAGAACACAAGAAAAATTAAATAATAAGCTTAATCGTAGTACCTTGTCAATCGTTGAAACATGCATTAACGAAAGATTGCTGCCTAAATATACAACTATATATATATAGAAAAAGTTTCAAATTAAAAATTAAAATGTTTTATTTTATGAAAGTATTTATTTATTTATATATATATTTAATATTTCAAATTGTCCTCAATTTTTCATCAGAAATAACTGTTTGTTACAAATAAATTAAAATTACTGTTTGTTAGCAAGTAGCGTCCTTCGCGAGACGCGGACGTCACGTGATATGGAACGTGATATATATATATATATATATATATATATATATATATATATATATATATGTGTGTGTGTGTGTGTGTGTGTGTGTGTGTGTGTGTGTTTGATGTAATAGGAAAGAACAGTTAGATTAATAATCCAAAGTTCTTGTATTTATGTTTTTATCTAAAAAAAAAAAAAAAAAACTGTGCTCGATACGGAAGTAGAGCTTAAAAAATATTACATCGCGACACAGAAATTACTATGTTTCATTCTCAAGCGATGTTTAGAATAGCTAGTCGAAGAAATGTTTTACTCATTTATAGGTTGGAAATAGAGGTGTAATCTGGGGGTTTGTATTTCATCATCAAGGGGTCTCTGCTTTGATGAAAGTAGGAATGTTTATTATATGTCAATTTTTTGGAATCATGTAAGGTTGGGTTGAGTGATTTTTGTCTGGCTATAAAACTCTTACAGATTGATGTTCTAGTTGCATCTTTTTTGTATTTTTTTATTTTTATTTTATTTTTTATTTTTTCGTTGATGGTTTCTTAAAAGGGTGCTTAGATATGATTGGGTTGTAATTTTAATCCTATAGCTTTATACGTGTCTGAAATTAATAGACTCTGCTAATAGATTTTATATGGTATTGTGGAATTTTATATATATATATTAGGATTTAATTTAGAATTTAATTTTTATTGTAATTTTTTTTTCTATCCATTTAGAAATTATTCATTTTTAAGGCGTATATTTGGTGGTGTTTGCAAAAAAAAAAAGGGTTTTTTTCATTTCTTTGATTTAATAAAATTTTGTTTTTTTAGAAACTTGATAATGTGTAGTTGTTCATGTGTTTCACACTGGCCAGATTCCGGGGACAGATATGTTGGACAATTTCATGACCCAAAAAGAATAATGTTTTTTATTTGTTAAAATAGTAATACTTGCAATTCGTTTTGCCTTCGTTGGTTTATATTTCAAAATATAGACAAACACATCTTTCCTCAAAATTCTGCTCTATCGCTCGACCGCCACGCCCTGTGGCTCTCAAAATAATAATAATAATAAAAGTACCACCTTATTGATATGGTAGTCCCTGCAGACTGCAATGTATCTTTGAAGATCTTCAGAAATCTATCAAAATACAAGGACCGTGAAATCGAAATCTCAAAAATGTGGCACATGAGAACATCAACAATCCCTTTTGTAGTTGGAGCCCTCAGATTGGTCGGAAAGGATTCCAGTAGACTCATTAAATGAATCCACGAAGAAATTCTCACGAGTGCAGCCCACTCCATACGAAGGGCTTTATTTATGTGTGATTTTTGAAAATGTGTGAAGTTGAAAATGTCATGATGCCATTTCTGGCCTTAGGTCTCTGATTGGGACCCAGAAAGAAATAATTACAGACCAAAAATCAAAGGAAATAAAAATAAATAATAATAATACAAATGCGTGCTTCAAAATTAGAGCTGACATTAAATTTGTAGAGAACAGAAAAGGAGGAATGCATTCATTGTTCCTTGTTGAGAATTGGAATATATTGAGGCAAGTGATAAAACTCGAAATGGAAAAGTACCAGAAAATGGAAAAAGGGGAGACAATCATGTCTGTATCTATCTATTGACCATGACAGAGATGGAAAGAGGAAATGTGTTATGGAGACACGTGATGTTTGCATTTACGAACGACGGGCATACTTAAGTCCTTACATCGCAAAATGATTTTTTTATTTCTTTATATTTCTAGAATTTTCGACCTGCTAGAAAGAACGAATATGTGAAAAATACACGAAGCTTAAATACATTTGTAGATTTCTGTAAATGCTTTCTCTTAAAAAAAAAATATCTTTTTAATTCCATGTTATCATGATTAAAAAATACTTTCATATATTCAGACGAATAGTGAGTCATTGGTCAATATGTCGCGCTTTCAACCACCCTCTCAAAGAGAATTCGTGGGAAAATAAGCCACCACAAATTGTACAGAATTATGAGTTTACAATCTTCTGGAATTTCAGTGTTCAAACTGATAGGGAAACCCGGGTAAAACATCATCCAGACATAATTGTGAAAAAGGATGTTGAAAACACATCTGATAAATGTTGCAGCGCCAACAAAGAAAAAGAACATCTTTGAAAACGTTTTAGAAAATACAAGGGCTTCGAGATAGAAATCAGTAGAATGTGGTTTCTCAATACAATATTCCCCGTTGTTATTGGGGCTTTGTGGATGATATCAAGAGGAGCAGAAAAATATGTGTATCAAATTCATAGCAGCCCTAAAATATGTGAATTGCCAAAAATCATATTCATGCGTACTTCTCACATCTTGCAATTTCTCTCTATGCCGTGACCAAAATTACATATTTTGTCTCCCTGTTTCTATGACACCTCATTTGTTTGCATCTTCTGATACAAAAAAGTTGTTGTCTCTCGAAACCTTTAGTTGAAATTTGGAGGGGGACAAGTCTACTATATAAAACAAAGGCAAAACACAACAAGGTGAATTTCTAGCTGCTTTTGTGTTTTGCAGTTATAAACAGATTGTTTCCTTTAAGCATTAGACCAAAGAAATTCTAGATCGATAAAAGAATAATCGCATCAAAAGAGGTGTCGGTACGAGAGGCAAACAAAATTAACATTTAAAATTAAAAATCCAGGAATCCATCGATTAGTTCGGCTAATGTTTACATTGGTAACTATAATAAAATCAATTTTCAATTACTACGGTTAAACTGGAGAATGTTTTACCACACTAATCGAGTATTATATAAGCACAAATCGAATTTTGGTATATAAAAATATTAGTGCGCTAATCAAAAACACATTAATCGAATGCACATCAATCGAGGGATGCCTGTAGTAAAAAGTATTAAATCCTTCTTCGTTAGATCGAGAAATTCTTCCTGAAATCCATCACCTGAAGAATGAAACGATATGAAAATCTAATGAAAATAAAACATTTAAAAAATGTTATGTTCACCCAATACAAGACCCAAGAGCCATTCAAGGTAGAGGGTTACTGTGTGTTGTATGAGCATAAGAAAAGGCAAAATGTGAATTTCCTGGGGATATCCAAATAGACGATCAATTTGAGCCCATTCACCATAATAGGTGAAAGTTCGGTGGTGGTGGTGGTGGTGGTGGTGGTGGGTGGAACGTTACTAGTTTGGCGTTGACAGTATTGGATTTTACAAATCAACCGTTCCTAGATCAAAGGAGAGGGCCAAGATACAGAGAACGGGTCTAAGAGATTTCACTTCACTTAGAACCTAGCAATAACTTCAACCCGGTACATTTACGCGTAAGAATTGTTGTATACGTTAGTACTACTGTATGAGTCGATCTTTTACATATTTGGGGTTTGATGTAGTTTCAGGCCTATATCCGCCAGATGAGTTAGATCCCCATTGATTAAAGAAATGCAACGCGTATTTGACTGTGAAACGTAGGCAGGGCGTCGAAATGGTCAGATACGTAGTGAAATATTATGCTTACAAAATCGGCTGGTTTGTGGAGCGAAGACAGGAATGCACTCCAAGACAAACATCAAATGACAAAAAAAAAAAAAAAAAGAGAGAAAATACTAGAGATCAAATTCTACAGTAGAAGGAACAAATACCTGAGCAGTTTCCATTGCGAGATACTCTGGACCATTCTTGAACTGGACAGGAGATGGAACGCAGGGACGTGAACCACAAAACAAGAAAACAGATGATGATGATGATGATGATGCAGATGCCGATGCATAAGACTCCACATCTGAGAGACGATGTTGATGAGTTTCTCTATAACAAGAAATGAAGGCGGAAGAGGACTAATCAGAATTGCAGACTTCGTTGATGCTGCGGTCGTGAAGATTACACAAGGCAGAACAAATAAATGCTATTAGCATCAGACTAAGCTGCAGTACAACAAATGAATTGAGGCCCAGAAAACACAAAAAATGATAACTCAGAATTGGGAGGCAGAACAATTACACGCTCGTTTCAGAAGCGGTAACAGCAAAATCGTGATGGCGACAGCTATGTATCGAAAACCTTAAAAGGGAAATGAGCTGTTCTTAACAGCAGTTCAACATCATGAAAACCGACCCTGTGAAAGCCAAAATAGATTAAATAAGAAAACAGCAAATGTAGACTGTGAAAGCAAAACCGAGACAATGAAACACATAAGCAGCGAATGTTGCAAATAAAGTCCAGAAAGAAAAAAAAATGAATAAACATGAATGGTGAAGGTTATTCGCGAGGAACTCTGAAAGTGACTGCATTTTAATCATAGAAAGCAATGGGTTAATTATATCAGAATCTTTCTTAGAGAATTACATAAAAATTCTCTCGGAATTAGAGATCCAAACAGATCTCCAAATCAAAGCCAGAAGACCGGATCTGATAATAATAAGGGAAAAAGAAAGAACAATCTAGTTAGCGGATTCGCTCTTTTTGGTAGCCGACAGAGTAGATATAAAAGAAAAGGAAAAACTAAATAAGTGTCTCACCAGAAAGCCAACGATTTTGTGGAATATGGCGGTAACAATTGGAACACTGGAAACGCTGGGTACATCTTTGAAAAGTCAAGGGGAAAAAGCGGAAGAAATTGAAATTGCGAAGAATTGGAACAATTCAAACATTATTGAAAACAGAATACTGAGGAGAGTGCTGGAATATTAAGGGACTTACTGTCACGGGAACCTCAATGCTGGCCACTCAATGAATAATAATAATAATAATAATAATAATAATAATAATAATAATAAAAAAAAGAAATTGCAAGAAGAAAAAAGATAACGTTATAATATTGATAAGAAAAATAATATTAATTATATGTAGATGTTTGATTATTGATACGATTATGGTTTTTCTACTTCCAACACCCAAAGTGAAAAGGCCAAGATTTCGGTGCTGATTTTCAAGACAGTCAGGTTCTTTCTATATGATTAATTGGCGCAACACATTCCTATCATCGTTTGGTTGAATGATGAAGAACGTTAAGTTTTATTAATGCGATTAAATTATTTGTAACTTTGTTATAGTAGTAGTAGTAGTAGGAGGAGGAGGAGGAGGAGGAGGAGGATGGTGAAAGTGATGGTGATGAATGTGATGATGACGACGATGAGGATGATTGTAAAGCTTACGTTGTCTCCCAAATAAGAGAACTTGAGGTCAGCAATGAGAGCAGCAGATATTTCGTCATAAAAGTTTTTGAGTTGCAGCGAAGTGTCGGACGCTTCATAGATGCGACGAGCAACGGCGTTGTTTCGAAGGGAAAGTTTTCGCATCAGGTCGAAGTCTGCGTCGGCGCCAAAAGACAATCCAAAAACGGGGATTCCATGCTTGTTTATCCTGTCAACGTTAGCCAAAATCTTGACTTTGTTCGTTTCACCCTCTGTCGCTTCACCGTCAGTCAGGAAAACTATGATAGAGTTACGAGTCTCGTTCAGTGACTCGGAGCTTTTCGTCATCATTTTCAGACCTTCGACAAGAGCTCCGTTGATGTTGGTAACTGACCAATTGAGAAAATAAAAAATACATCATCAGTGTTATCAGTACTATTCATTGTTCTTTCTTGTCTTCTTTTTAATAATGGCATAAAAATTTCGCCTTTCTGAATATTTACTGTTGAATAGAAATTAACATGATAACGATTTTATCTTTGTTTTTAATTCTATCGAACGGTTATCTTCAATTCAATATAAGGTTTCTCGACTTACTGATAATTCGTAATATACGCAAAAGACACGCCCATAACACACACGAACAAAACATGCATACATATATATATAGATATATATATATATATATATATATATATTTTTGTGTGTGTGTGTGTGTGTGTGTGTGTGTGTGTGTGTGTGTGTGTGTGTGTGTGTGTGAAAATATATAGAAAATAGGAAAGAATTGGTTAGGTAAATAATCCAAAGTTCCTTAGTATTTTAGTTATTATTTTTAAAAAATAGTGCTCGATACAAAAGTAGAGCATAAATATAATTATTTATTTAAAAATATGATTCCAACTCGCGACATAAGAGGTCTCATGTTTCAAAACAATAGCCGAAAACTTCAATATAATTATTTGAATTAAATTGAGTTAAAGTAAGCTCTGTTCCATCTTCAAGCGAAATTTTTTTTGGAATAACTTATTTCTGAAATTTACGTGTTATTATATGTGTGTGATTGCTTGTATATGATTCTTACCTGTATATACATATGTCTGACAAAACTTTTGCGTGTTTTATGTGTGTTTGTCTTCATTTTTATTTTTTTCTATTTTTTATTTTTCTCTTTTCTATTTTTTCCTTCCTCTATGTCATGTGTGAATATACTTCCCTGTATTTGCGTGCTCATATATTTACACGCCGTTAGTAATACATACGTGTTTATGTATTATTACGTGAATGTGTTTTTCCTGTCATTTGAAAATTCCCTTCCATCCCTACACCCATATTTGAATACTGACTTCTATGTATTAAATTTGTGTAGCGATCGGAGATATTTTTTTCATCAGCGTCTAACTTCACTGATAAACTGGCACTTTGCGAATAATAAAAATTTATATATATATTTTTTCTCCGGGTTTCATTTCTGAATAATCTTAAAATAGCATTAAACATGATGCTTCGTTAACTTTAGAATTTGAAATTTTTAATTTTTAATTTTAAATTCAACTGTTAACTTAAACTTAATTTTAATTTCTAATTTAATCTAATCTTAATTTTAATGCACGAATAGTTCGTACTTTTTACCAGAGTATGCTGTGATGTTATTTTAATTAACATATACTTCTATGCTGATTGGTCATCATAGGTTACGTAACAAAGTTTCCCCTACTGAGGGGGTTGGTTGGATTTTGAACTTATAAAATCGTTTATTTTCCATTCAACGTCATCACTTGATAAGACATCAGCAGTGATGAAAGAAAATTGCAGGTTTTTGATCTTATAACATGTATATGTTATAAATTTGAATATATATATATATATATATATATATATAATGATGTCAAACCAAAAACATGTCAAAATCGCTACACAATTGCAGCTGTGTTGCGTATCAATGCATCTGATCAGGCGGATATAAATTACTGTCGAGTGAACAATTTATTTAGATTTAAAAGCAAAATACAACATCTTTTTACGAAAAAAAAAAGAAAAAAGGGGGG